>JAGFNQ010000710.1:45167-64282 GCA_024364735.1 Boesenbergia rotunda | reverse complement strand
ATTGGAGGGTTATTAGGTCAGGGAAGCCCCAAAAAAAGTAAAAGATAAGGGTGGTATATGTATATATATATTCTCTTATTGTTCTTGGCTTTTTGAGTTTATTGTTTAGCATAAACCTTAACCAACAATAATTTTATTTTCATTTCAATAAAAGTATTGCTTGGAAAGAATTTTTGTTGGCTTTGATTGATCATTGATATAATATTTATTTTTGCAATTTTCAGTACCAAATAGATAATTTTGGTTTGGTTTTAAGTTTTGGTTCTGGTTTTTCAAACCACAATGTTTCAGTTTGGGTTTCAATTTCTCTTACCAAATCAATAAACCTAACCACGCCTTCAAATGAAGTTCAAATGTAGCACCGCACCCGCACCCTAGATTTCATTCTTCACAAGTAGTCATCATAGATATTGATGTAGCACTGTAGATTTCATGCTTCACAAGTAGTCACCATAGATATTGATGTAGCACCTTAGATTTCGTGCTTCACAAGTAGTCAAACTATGAATTTCTTTTTCCTCCTTTTGCAGTTCTTTTACATTAGGTGATGAGAAATATGAAAATGAGAACACACTTGCGAGGAATACATCTGATCCTGCAGAGGTATTATCGTACAACTACTTGTATTAGATACACTACTTTTTAAACTTGTAATCAAATATTTATTTAGCAGCAAACTTATTGTGCATTTGGAGTTTTCTTGTTACTGATTTTTCATTGTCAGATTGCTAGAGCAATTTATGATGTTGAGGAAGCAACAACACAGGCATTTAAAATAATTTTCCAGAATAAGGTAGACTTCTGGTCCCAACATGGAAACTTGTGATCCATGTTTCAAATTTTAATACTGGATATACTACTCTACAATTTCAGATGATAAAGTCAAATACTCGTGGACCCCTTATTAAATTTCTCCAGCTTTTGGTTGTTCATCATCCTTCAAAAAGGTGAAAATATTACATTTATGTTTAGATTTGGCAAACAACCACTTACATTGGAGTTTGATTAATAGATGTAGGAAGGGTAGTGCTGAAATGCTGGTGAATTTCAACAATTTGTGGCCTTCAGATCTTTTAATGAGCTCACAGGCAACTAATCTCTTGGAAGATGGAGATGCTTCTACAAACTATCAGATCTGTGGAAAAGAAATTCCTCGTGGATATTGGGTTGGCTGTTTACCTTGTTACTCTTTTTCAATGCCTCATACTTCTATTCTAGAGAAAATAATAAATTGGTCCTTTTAATCGGACAACATACTCGTTGCTTTCCTTTGTTGCTGTGTGCATATAACAATAGTGGACATGAATTTTTGAGGTATGATCATGATTCATTGTAGAATATTCACATTAGGAAGTGTTTGTGAATGATATATGAATGTAAGAAAATATCTTCAACCTCTTTTTCTTTCACACCATCCATTTAGCCACCCCTATTGAAGCACAATCAACTTTCTTTGCACATCCATTCATGCCTCTCTAATTAGTGTTGCAGAAGCATTACAAATGTCTATGACTGATTCTGCACTCTATTTTTGCAACTTCACTAGATATATTGCTACACTGTCTGACTTGGAAAAGGTTTGAGTCATCAGACTGTCTTTGCTATGTGAAGGTGGGATTCAAATATTGAACTGTCTGAGCCCTATGTTTGCAGGGTCTTGTACGTCAGCAGTACCCTTTTGACATTTTACACCTGTCACCAACATATTTTGGGGCATGTTTTGTGTTTATAAACTATAAAATTTCATGCTCACAATTTATCTAATAACAGTTTTGTTGTTTAGCCTAATAGCCAACTCTTGTTCCATGCCCAGGGTCACTTACAACTGACAATGTGATATTTATTTCATTTCACTGTATATACATTGCCAGAATATATCCAAGCAGATGTTGATGTTATACATTCTTTGATCAATTTCATCCTTTCTTCTAATCAGTTCATTTATTTTGATCATGAAATTTCTAGCTTTGGATTTCCTTTTTTCTTGCCGTAATGCTCATTATATTCTACTCTTTTGTATTGGCTTTGCTTTCCATTGACAACTCTCACATCTTCCTGCTAATTATGGTCAAAATGTTTTTATCCTGTTGACATAATAACAGAAAATAGCATTCATATAAGTTCCTTAAATATGGGGAGAAATTTGAGTCAGAATGGCTATTGAATAGTTTGGCTCTTGTGGATAAAAGTGAAGTCGTGCATGTGATCTCTTGTGCAGCATGTAATAGTAGGATCCATATACCTGTTATAATTTATTTTATTTTATAGTTAAGACTATATTAACTTTTTGTTTCCAACTAACCCGCTTGTGAGAGTAGATGCATATGTATTTACAAATCATCAGCAATGGTTGGTATGACTAGTGCCTTATGCATGGAGTTCTATTTTGCAGATATTTTGTCGTGGGAGCATAAAAGGCACTAGAGGATTTAGGTACTGAATTACTCAATCCATATAGCTATTGATATTTATCATTTTAGTTTATGTGACCATGATATTGCGACTGATAATACCCTCAAGAGTCTGAATTTCTTCAAGCATCAAGATCATTCATCTTTCTGACAATGATAAAACTCATCCAAGTTCTCAAGTGGAAAATCAGAACAAATTAGCTTTTACCATGTTAGATCCATTTTCAATTTTCATAAATTAATTTTCCTTAAAGAGTCTCATAGACAAGCTCAACAGATTGATCCATTGGAAGTTCAATCTGGCACCTTTTCAAATGTTGAAATACAGCTACTCTGATTGTGATTTCAAGATGTTCACTAATCGTTATCTATAACATATACTAAAGATATTTGCACGTCTTAGTTTCTACTTTGTTAACAAGAATATGTTTAAGATTTGAAATCAACGGGCAAGATATCCATGTGTTACCATCATCCAATTAACTGGCTACGTATCTTTGCCATCTAATTAATGTTCGCAATGTTTCAACATGATTGCTAATTATTGAATGGGTAATTTTTGGGAACATCTGGCAATCTTTTCATTCTGATTTATTCATGTAATTCCATTCTATTAATTTTTCTTATTGCTCATATTTATACACGGGTAAACATATTTTGTCTAGACATGTGATTTTCTCTTTATTTTAAATTAAATTAAAATAATGTACTTCTGTATTTTACTTTTGCAATTTAATTGCACATATTGTTTTGTTATAACTATTTTCTAATTTAATTTAGGTATTATTTAAATTAATGAAAATTTAAAACTAATGTTACTTATAAAGACGAATCTTATCCACTTTTTTTAATAGTTTACTATTCCTAGAATTTGAATGCAATTAACATTCTTTTCAGTGTATCAATTTTTTTATTTAAGCCTAAGCAATTTTAACATAAAAAGACTATAAATTTGAGAAATTATTCAAAAGTATTGAAGTTTTTGGTCATAGAAATTAAATTTTTTGTGAATCATTTTTGATAATTTAACATTGCAAAAACTTTAAGATGATATTTATTTATTTATTTTGCATTTAATGTGCAATGCATGTATCATCCAGTTGTAATTTACTAGTCAAAGTACTGCAAGAAACATGTCCTGTTAACCATATGTTTTTTAGGTTAGCTAAATTAAACATGGTTTTTCTTATAGCAATTTTGATAAAATTCCTTATATGGATTTTGATGCTATTTTATCTTAGTTGGCAAGGCCTGACAAGCGAACCTTTCTCTATTGGGGCTTGGAATAAATATTGTTAACCAACAACATAATTGTCAACCTTTTCGAATGAGGTTTGGAATAAACACTATTAACAACTAACACAATTCTCAATCTTTTCTATTCGGGTTTGGAATAAACATTATTAACAACCAGCAAAAATTTTAACTTTTTGTATCGGGACTTATAATAAACATTATTAGGCATGTTTAATGACCTCAAGTTGTGTTTGGTACACTTCTCGGCGCTTTTCCTCTGACAAACCCTCCTTTGATCCCAGGTACGCTATATTACATTTTCTGATTTTTTTCCCTTGTTTTATGCTTCCGCGGCGGCGTGGTATTCTCCGGGCAGGTGGGGCCAGGTGCAACCGATTGCGTCTTGGCACGACCGCACGCGACCCTCTCGAGGCCACGGGCGGCCTCCGCGGGCGCTGTAGGCGCCACCCCAAGTCCCGACGGGCGGCGACCTAAAACCCTAAATTAGATTAATTAACTAATCAGATATTAATCAGATTAATTAGATTAAATTAATTTGTTTGATTATTTAAGTGTTTAATTAATTAATTAATCAGATTAAGTGTTTAATTATTTATTTGATTAATTAGATTAATTTCTTAGTATAGTATTAATATCAAATTTGATTATGGATCATAATATGTGTGGTTTGATTAATTAGAATAATTTTATTTGATTATTAGGCTAATATGTCTTATTTGATTAATTAGAATAAATTTGGTTAATTAGATTAAATTGTGTTTGATAATTCAGATATAATGTATCCGAATAAGGCATGGATGTATAATAGGTTAGATAATGGATTTATCCGTGACGAATTTTTTGCTGGAGTGGAAGAATTTGTGAACTTTGCAAAGTGTCATCCTGAGTGTTTGAATGGCACGGAGTTGAAGTGTCCATGTAATCAACGCAAATGTAGAAATACAGCTTTCCGTGATGAGGATACAGTGAAAACTCATATTTGTAGGTATGGGGTTGTTCCAGATTATTACAACTGGTATTGTCATGGAGAACCGTATGTATTTGAATTTGGTGGACCTTCTGTTGTTTCATCATCGAACTCAATTGGACTAGAGACATCATATGGGTCTGTTGATGCAATGCAATCAATGGTTTACGATGAAATGAATGTTTTTGATCAATCAAATGTAGATCAAGTACCTACTTTTGATGTTCATAAAATGTATGACATCTTAAAAGCTAGTGAAAGAGAATTATGGGAAGATATTCCTTCTGGTCATTCTCAATTATCTGCTACTGCAAGATTATTGAATATAAATGCGGAACATCATTTCTCAGAATGATGTTATGATGACATATGTCAACTTATGTCAGAGTTGCTTCCAACTGATAACTGCATGACTGATAGTTTCTACAATACTAAAAAACTAATTTGAGAGTTGGGTTTGCCAGTTGAGAAGATACATTGTTGTGTCAATAATTGCATGATCTATTGGAACGAAGATAGTGAGTTGATGAAATGCAAAATGTGTAATCATCCTTGTTACAAGCATGGTACTCGCATGGTAAATCAGAAGAAGAAGAAAAATATTCCCTACAAAGACATGTATTACTTTCCATTTGACTACTAGACTCCAACGTTTGTATGCATCAACAGCAACAACAAGGCATATGATCTGACATCAAAACCATGAACATGATGGAGACATTATGTGTCATCCTTGTGATTCCCCTGCATGGAAACATTTAGATTCAACATTTTCTTCCTTTGTTATGGAACCACGTAATGTAAGACTTAGACTTTCTGCAGATAGATTTCAGCCGTTTGGAAGTTATGGACAACAATATTCATCATGATTAGTTATCTTAACACCATACAACTTATCACCATGGATGTGCATGAAAGATGAATTCATGTTTCTTATCATGCTAATAGATGTATTTTTGCAACCTTTGGTAGCTGAGCTGAATCATTTATGGAATATAGGTTTGGAGACGTATGACATTGCAAGTAAATCAAATTTTATAATGCATGCAACATTGTTATAGACTATTAGTGATTTTCCTGCGTACTCAATGTTATCAGGATGGAGCACGGCTGAAAAGTTAGCATGTCCACATTGTATGAGTCAGTCAGATGTATTTTCTTTACCTTGCAGTGGAAAGATTTCTTGGTTTGATAATCATCGAAATTTTTTACCTCTTGATCATTCCTTCAGAAGAAATAAGAAACATTTCAAAAGGAATGAAGTGGTTAGGAAACTACCCCCAGTTGGGATGTCAGGCGAAGAAATGTTAAATGAAATTGTTAGTTATGGATTTCTACCAGTATATCAGGATGGTTCAGATGATATCAACAAGTACATTGTTAGAGTCAACAAATGTGGTTGGAGGAAAAGAAGTATTTTTTGGAGGAAATGAAACAAATGGGGTTGGAGGAAAAGAAGTATATGTCATTTCCTCTTCGTCAGTTGAAGATTCTACATCTGGTTCGATCTTCTAGGCTTGTAGTGCTAACTCCTGGTTCAGTCCTTTTCTTTGTCACGCACATCTAGACTCATGTAATTTCAAGGTTAAAAATAGATTCTCTAATGTATTTATCGTGAGATCCTTAGAAATGTAATAGGAATCTGTTACTGTGGTTCCAGTGTTCTCGGAAATATATTTAATGCGTACCTTAGCAAATCTCAGTTTGTTACCGTTTTCCCTAATTCGTGAGTCTGGTGATCAACTCCTTGATCTTCGCATGATGTTAGGCCACTATTTCTCCTTCATTCATTTGGAGATTCGTTAGTTGATTTCGGAGTAGATCTCGTCATACTATCTTCGCTTCCGAGGTCCCATCTTGCAGTTCAAGAAACTTCTCCCACAGCTCTTTCACTGATTCATAAGTGCTGACTCGGTGAACTTTTTGAGGTAGTAATACGGTTAGCAGATGGAATTCTGCTTTTCCGTTAGCCATAAAGTCGGCTTGCTCCTTTTTCGACTAGAGATGTTCTTCCTTGTCTTCATCATTATTATCTTTGAGCGCTACACAATCATGCTTCGTTATTAATAATAATTCGAAATCAGTTTTAAAAAATACCTCCATGCGGCGTTTCCACTTATCCATCTCCCCTTCGAACTTTGATGGATAAATACTCGGTTCGACCATCATCTTGTTGCTTTAGGAGGCTGTTAGTCCTTCTCACTCGCCCGTCAGCTGTATTTCCGTACCATCCTTTTCACTCGTTGCGTCTTCTGCTTGACTTTATGTGCTTCTAACCTCCTGCACACTTAGACACAAGAATCAAATACAACAAGACCTAACTTGACTCGGTTGACCATATCAAATTAACTCGGAGTACTTACAAAATAAATATGTTGCCGAGAACAAAGGTAATTAGGTAAAGCCTGCAAACGTAGTTGAAGAGGAAAATTCAGAGAGCGATGATGAAGATATGTTGTCAATTATCTCGTGTTTGGAGTAGCTGACGAATGTATGAATCTTAGACACTATATATTCATATTACATGACTCTAAACAAGGAATGGTTTGACACTTATGGGGCAATGAATTTTGATTTAGTGTTAATGGGAAACGATACTGTTATGACTGAAGAATTTAGATATCTCCACAATATAAGACTTTGTTTGTAACCTTACAAACCTAATAATCCCCCCGATAAAGGACCACGGGGTCCCCTCAAGTAGAAAGCATATCCGTTTGACATAAAATCTTCTACCCACTATGTCTTCCTGCCCCTCAATCCACTCAATCAACTAGGACATATTTGCCTAGTGTCTGATCCTCTTGATTCAAACATGGGAGACCCCACTTGCTTTATTTGAGATTCATATTCTACTCACATGACTTGCTTAGACCATAACTTTTGTGCACAATCGGCAGTTAGATGTTCTGACACTCTGAGCTCTGATTCCAATTGTTAGGATGTCAAGAATTTAAATATCTTCACAATATTGGACTTTGTTTGCAACCTTACAAACCCAACAATCTATTTATCAGATCCTCTCCGACCTATCGGGGCTTCATGCAATTTTGGTGTAGTGAGTATTTGATGTGTAGTTGTTTTACTACAAATACTGTTGTATTTATGTTTGTAAGGGTGATCATTTAAAATAGAATGATATGAGATTGTCCTTCATATTGCTACAAGTGCACTTGTATATATGTTTTCTATAATTCTTTTTGATATTGTTGTATGATGTATATTAAAAACACAACACTGATAAATTGACAACAATTTATTATTCTCTAGTGTGTGTTGAGAAACAACAATGGTTAAAAACACAATAGTTAAAACGATAATGGTTAAATACAAATCATAACGGTTAAAATTGTTATCTATGACTAAAAAAATCATGGTAAATCCACGTGTTGAGAAAGATTAGGCACTAAAAGACAATGGTTATAACCTACAGTCTTTTGTTTTGAAACCCAACAATGAAAAACTATTATTTATAAACAATAACAATAACAACAATCAAGCTTTATCCCACTAGGTGGGGTCGGCTATATGAATCCTTCTACGCCATTGAGCTCTGTCCCCTATTATATCATCATCTATATTTAAATAAAATTTATCTTGTTTCATTGTTGTTAACCAAGTCTTTTTTGGTCTTCGTCTCCCACATTTAATGTATGAATTTATCATAGTTTCACATTGCCTAACAAGGACATTTATTAGTCATCTAAGTATATGTCCATACCATCTTAAACGTGTCTCTCGAAGTTTTTCCTCAATAGTTGCAACTTCGACTTTATCTCTAATGCTCTTATTCCTTATTCCATCCATTCTCGTATGTTCACACATTCACCCTAACATCCTCATCTCCGCAACTTTTATCTTTTGACCATGTGTCCGAGTCATAGCTCAACATTCAACATCATATAACATAACAGATCTAATTATTATTTTGTAGAACTTTTCTTTAATTTTAGAGGTACTTTACGATCACAGAAAGCACCCGATGCTAACCTCCATTTCAACCATCCTGCTTGTATTCTATGTAAGACATCTCTCTCAATCCCTCCATCACTTTGCAAAAATAATCCTAAATACTTAAAGTTCTCATTTTTAGACAACTCGTCATAGCCTATCTTAACAATTGTCTTATTACGTCTAATATTGCTAAACTTAAATTTCATATATTCTGTCTTTACTTTATTAAGCCTAAAATCTTTCACTTCTAGTGCTTCCTGCTAAGATTCTAGTTTAGCATTTACTCATTCATGTGTCTCATCTATCAAAATGATATCATCTGCAAACAACAATCACCATGGTATTGTATCTTGAATGTGTTCAGTGAGTTCTTCCATGTTTAGTGTAAAAAGATAAGGACTTAGAGCTGATCCTTGATATAATACTATCCTTATTGGAAATGTTTCAGTTAATCTACCTGAAGTCTTCACTCTGGTCGTTACATTTTCGTACATATCCTTAATTAGTTTAATATATGTTACGGTAACGCCTCTCTTTTTTAGAATTTTCCATATAATTTCTCTTGGGACCCTATCATAAGCTTTTTCTAAATCAATGAATACCATGTGTAAATCTTTCTTTTGCCCCGATACTTTTTAATTAATTATCTAAGAAGATATATAGCTTCTATTGTCGACTTTTCAAGCATGAACCCAAATTGATTTTCGATCACCGTGGTCTCCTTCCTTAATTTTTTTTCTATTACTCTTTCCCAAAGTTTCATAGTATGACTTATTAGTTCAATAGCCCTATATTTTGTACATCTCTTTTGTTCTTATATAAGAGAACTAGAGTACTTACCCTCCGTTGATTAGATATTTTTTTTTGTTTTCAATATTATATTAAATAATTTTGTAAGACATTTAATACCTTATTTTCTTAAGCTAGCACTTCCATACCTTTATTGAGATATCATCTGGTCCCATAACTTTTCCATTTTGTATCCCTTTCAAAGCTTATTCTACTTCTTAAGTTTGATTCTATGATGAAAATTAAAATTTCTATACTCATTTGAATTACTTAAATTTGCCTAAGTTAAGTTGGTTCCCTAAACCTTCATTAAAAAGTTGATGAAAGTAAATCCTCCACCGTTCTTTTATTTCCCTATCATTTACTAGTACTCTATTGTATTCATCTTTAATACATCTTATTTGGCTAAGGTCTCTTATTTTTCTCTCTCGCTTTAGCTATTTTATAAATGTCTCTTTTCCCTTCTTTTGTACCTAAGTTTTGATATAATCATTCAAAAATTTTATTTTTTGCATCATTCACTAATTTCGTAGCCTCTTTCTTAGCTATTATATATATTTTTAATGTTTTCCTCGTTCTTAATTACAAATATATAATTCTTTATATGCTATTCGTTTTTTCCTTCATTTTCTCTTGTACTTTCTCATTCCACCACCAAGATTCCTTACTTGGTGGTGCATGCCCTTTTGACTTATCGAGTACACCCTTAGCGACTATTTTCAATTTTGATACCATCTTATCCCATGTCGTATTAGCGTCACCGTATATTTTATCTAATGCTTGTATTCCTACCTTCTCCTTCAATATGTTTTGCGTCCCATCCTTTAACTTCCACTACTTAATTTTAGAAATCGTGTATATTTTTTCTCTATTGATATTATGATTAAGGCGTATATCCAACACTACTAATCTATGTTGGGTAGTTAAGCTTTCTCCAGGGATGACCTTACAATCTTTACAAATCTTTCTATCTCTCTTCCTAATCATAAAAAAGTCAATTTGCGATTTATTATTCCCACTTTTGAATGTGACCAAGTGTTTTTCTTTTTTCTTAAAAAATGTATTAGCTAGTATAAGGTCATATGTTATCGTGAAATCCAATATAGTTTCTCTTTCATTTCTTGTTCCAAACTCATAATCCCCATATACCCTCTCATATTCTTCTTTTTTCAATCTGACATGTCCATTTAGATCATCTCCTATTAAAATCATTTCATTTGGCAGAATATTTTGTAATACCTCGTCTAGATTGCCCCAAAATCTTGATTTAGTCTCTTTATTTAATCCTGCTTGAGGTGCATATATGCTAATTACGTTCACAACTTCTTTCACCACTGCTATATTGAGAGCTATAATTATATTTCCCTTTCTAACTACTCCAACAACTTCATCTTTTAAAGAACTATCTACAAAAATACTCACTCCATTTCTTGTTTTACTCTTTCCTATGTATCATAACTTACAACCCGAGTTCTCTATCATTTTTGCTTTCTCGCCTATCCATTTTGTCTCTTGCACACACAAAATACTAATTTTTCTCCTAATCATCGTATCTACTGTCACGCCCCGAGGAGTCGCTCGTCCGATACCGACCGGACTGCTTCTCCCTCGAACCGGCGGACAATCCGAAAACCCTAGCACATCGACTCTCGCGGTAAGCCTGTACCCAAGCCTATAGAGCTGGAACAAGGCACCGAACGCGTAAAACAAACGACGTCGTCAAACAAAAAAAATGCGTACCGGTACGACTTACGACAAAGCAAAGTAAAACGAAGGCCTCCATGGCACACAAAAATACAACCATATCGAAAATACAACAGCGGAAAAGGTGAAGAAACAGAAATAGAAAATGAATAAGAAGGGTACCAACATGTACCCACAACGAATACAAGACAAATCCTCGAAAGTCGCCTCGACACACATACACAGGGACAGGCAGACAGGCACTCCAGTCGATCATCCTGAAATAGAGGAAAAACAGGTCTAACGGTGTGAGTCCTAGAACTCAGCGAATACACAGGTATGCACAAGGAGATATAATAACAGTAAGTACCAGCAACTATAGAAGTAAGTGCAGCAATAATAAAAGCAGATCTAAACCAGCAGACGAGAAGTATACCTACCTGTGCCGAACTATCCCCATAGTATGCATGTCAACCAAGTGCAGCAATCAAGTAGAGCAATCACAACCAGATGCATCAATGCACAGTATGCTCATGATGCAGCATGGGTCACCCCTGACACCAGTCGGCTACTATCGCCTCTACGCGAAACCGAGTGGGTAGGGCTCTGACCGGGTCCTCCCTCCACTTAAACGGCCATCGTCGTGCCTCACACGACACCGAATGAGCCGGGTCTCAGACCCTGAACGTACTCTGTCATCGGACAAAGTAACGTTCCCTGCCCCTCACTATCATCGGATAGGTAGGGGACCTGTCGGAGCGCCGTGGCCTATAATCCACTAACGAAGAGTGGAACTGGGACTACACGACAGGTAAAGTGGCAGGTATGACGGCCCATCTCAACCACTAGGGGAGTCAAAGGTCGCCTGCATATGCCCCTACACGAGTAGCAAGTACGACGACCCATCTCAACCTCCAGGGAGTCAAAGGTCGACCCCTATGCTACGTGCAATAATGATGCATGTCACTATCCCATGCATCATCCACTATCTATCCCTGCTGTCATCTACATGATATGCAGTAATCCAGATAACCGGGATGCACCATAGCCTACACCCTAGCGCGAGGTATAAGGTATGCTATCCGTAATCTAACAGATACAGAAATATGGAACAGTAACCTAAGTAGATAACAAATATCGGAATAGAAGTACAGGAATAAAACTATCAGGTAACCCTACTGTTACCATATCTAGCTATGCATAACAGATGACTATATCTAGTAAAGATAAGTCCAGCGTACTCGCCTCGATATGAAGAAGTCCAAGTGTCGAGAACCCCCCGTCCAAAATAGTATCCGCGACGTAGATAGCCGCGACACTCAATATCCTGCATCAAATACCAAATCATTTAGCCAAATATACTTCTAATTTAATTAGGATTAATCCTAATCAATTAATCCTAATTAAACACTCATTTGATTAATTAGGGTGAATTACAATTAATTAATCCCAAATTAAACCCTAACATCCTAACCAACACACCATCTAAATAATTAGGGTCATTTGAGAATAATTAATCCACATTAATCCCTCAATTAATCCCACACACAAAATCGAACAGAATTAACGCCCAATGACAGAATCCAATTCCTATCAAAACCTCTTATTCCCGAATAGCAGATCTCATTCAATTCCTACACAGATCATCTACAACCCAGCAAAAACAGAGAAAATAAAAATCCAATCTCAACCAAATCGACATGATCAGAAACATCCCAGATCAACAGATTGCAACCCCAAATCAAGAACAATCCCTAATCGTATCATCTACCAAATGAACACATAGCAGAGATTAAACTCATTGCCCAAACACACACGCGATCCATATCAAAATGAACACAGATCGTAAACAGAGAAATTTAACTCCTCAATCCAATACACAGATCGAGCATCATCATCCAAAAGCAAGAAGTGTTTACCTCAGATGAATCGCAAGAACTCGGCTGAGTTACACAGAACAAGCTCCCTCAGTTGGAGCTAAGCCTCGGCTCGAAAACCCTAATCGCATGTAGTTGCCTCAACACGCGATCATCACCCAAATCCGCCTCCCCTACCAAAACACAAGATAGGCGAGATCAAACCTCATAGATCGCTCCAAAACGAAACCAAGAACCTCGACGACAACACCGGCCGATCTAACCAAAGAATGGAGAACGATCTTACCTATCCGACGTTCACGACCGAGGGCGACCAGGATCCGAGATGATGGAATCGGGAAGACGAATAGAAGATCGATTCGTCCCCTCCGTGCGCTCGCGAGATCACGACAGCGAAAACCTCCCTCAGATGCCCGCGATCTCGGCGAAGAAGACGAATCGAAGAAGAAGAACTCGAAGAATAAGTGAAAGAGGGATCGCGAGATTTAGGGATTCGCGATCGAACTCAGTCACGGGAAAATAATTTAAGGAATTGGCCTTTTTGCAACTAGACCCATCCGAACTTTTGTCAATCCCACAACAACCCTTAATTTGGAAATTTTATGTTTTACCCTATATTTTCGTATTCTCACATCCTCCCCCACTAATAAAAATTTGGTCCCCAAATTTATTTTCTACATGTGTCATCTACGATCATACAGTACAAACAATGAACAGAAGATACGCAGTATATATGTACTGAATGAAATAACTCATATGTACCTCAAGCAAATAAGTGGGGGTAGCGAGCTCGATGGAATCCTCGAGCTCCCAAGTCGCCTCGGCATCCGAATGTGCTGCCATCCGACCCTAACCAGTCGGATTGCCTTGTTCCGCAATCGACGCTCCCGTACTCCAAGATCCGTACCGGAACCTCCTCGTAGGTAGCATCTGGCTGCAGCGAACCCGGTACCTCAGATAAATGTGTGCTGGGTCGGCCACGTACCTCCTCAGCATGGAGACGTGGAACACATCATGCACACCGGCCAAGGAAGGAGGAAGTGCCAGACGGTAAGCTACGGCTCCGATCCTCTCTAGAATCTGAAAAGGTCCAATGTACCGCGGAGCTAGCTTACCTCTAAGTCCAAATCTCTTCACCCCTTTCGTGGGTGAAACACGAAGAAAAACATGATCGCCTGCCGAGAACTCCAGAGGTCTCCGTCGCTGATCAGCGTAACTCTTCTGGCGGTCCTGTGCCTCTGACATCCTCCGTCTGATAGTGCGTACAAGCTCTGCCTCCTGCTGAGCTCTCTCTGGTCCTAGCAGCTGGGCCTCCCCAACCTCCTCCCAGAGGGTGGGTGTCCGACATGACCTACCATACAACGCCTCATACGGCGCCATCTGAATCGCCGAATGATAGCTGTTGTTGTAGGCGAACTCCACCAAGTGTACATGATCCTCCCAGCTGCCTCCGAAATCCAAAACACATGATCTCAGCAGGTCCTCCAATGTCTGAATCGTACGCTCTGACTGACCATCTGTCTGTGGGTGAAATGCCGTACTGAAACGAAGATCTGTCCCCATGGCTCTCTGCAGACTCTGCCAGAATCGGGATGTGAAACGAGGATCTCTATCTGATATGATGCTCAGGGGTACTCCATGCAGTCTGACGATCTCCCGGCAGTACAACTCAGCTAATCTGTCAAGCGAATCCGTCCTCCGCATCGCTAAGAAATGCGCCGATTTGGTTAATCGATCAACGATCACCCAAATCGCGTCGTGACCTCTCCTAGTCCTGGGCAGTCCCACCACAAAATCCATCGTAATGTGTTCCCATTTCCACTCGGGAATGGGAATCCTCTGAAGTAACCCAGCAGGTCTCTGGTGCTCTGCCTTAACCTGCTGGCAGACGAGACATCTAGCAACAAACTCGCAATGTCTCTCTTCATGTTGTTCCACCAATAGGAACGCCTCAAATCACGATACATCCGAGTCCCGCCTGGGTGTATAGAGAACGCGAACGATGAGCCTCCTGTAACAACTCCTCCATGACTGGGTGCGACTCTGGCACACATAGTCTCCCTCGGAAAACAAATGCCCTCATCGTCCCGCGTAAAGTCAGACGGCTGCCCGGTGGAAATGCGACTGCCCAGAGACTGCAGATGATGGTCACTGGCCTGCGCCTCTCTGATCCTGGACCTAATAGCTGACTGCGCACCATAGTCACCAGCAAACCCCTCTCTGTCTGAGTCCGCTCCTCTAATCCCAACTCTGAAAACCTCTGGATCAACTCAGTGACAATCACCCGCTGACAGGCTAAGACTGCTCTGGTCTTCCTACTCAGTGCATCAGCTACTACATTGGCTTTCCCAGGATGATAGCCAATGGTACAATCATAGTCCTTCAAGAACTCCATCCACCTCCTCTGTCGGAGGTTCAGCTCTCGCTGAGTGAACAGATACTGAAGGCTCTGGTGGTCTGTGAAGATCTCGAAGGTAATCCCGTAAAGATGATGCCTCCAGATCTTCAGCGCGAAAATAATAGCGGCTAACTCCAAGTCATGAACGGGGTAGTTCCTCTCATGCTCCTTCAGCTGTCGAGAAGCATAAGCAACTACCCGTCCATGCTGCATGAGTACTGCGCCCAGTCCGAGAAGAGACGCATCAGTATACAGCGTGAACCCATCCTCTCCAGAAGGCAGTACCAGAACTGGCGCAGATACAAGTCGCTGCTTCAGCTCCTGGAAGCTGGTCTCGCAGGCCTCAGTCCATACAAACTTCACGCCCTTCCTAGTCAGGCGTGTAAGTGGTGATGCGATGGTAGAGAAACCCTCGACAAATCGTCGGTAATAGCCAGCCAATCCCAGGAAACTGCGGACCTCATGGACTGACTTAGGCTGTTCCCAACTGGTGACAGCCTCAATCTTCTGGGGGTCCACTGAGATGCCTCCACTGGATACAACGTGACCAAGAAAACCCACAGAAGATAACCAGAATGCACACTTGCTATACTTCGCATAGAGCTTCTCCTTCCGGAGAACCCCCAAAATGGTGCGAAGATGGCGAGTGTGCTCCTCCTCGGACCGAGAATACACCAAGATATCATCAATGAACACGATGACGAACTGGTCCAAATACGGAAGGAATACCCTGTTCATGAGATCCATGAACACAGCGGGGGCATTGGTGAGCCCAAACGGCATCACCAAAAACTCATAGTGCCCATACCGAGTACGGAAAGCCGTCTTCTGGATATCTGAATCTCTGACTCTCAGCTGATGATATCCAGAGCGCAAATCTATCTTGGAGTACACAGAAGTACCCCTCAGCTGGTCAAACAAATCCTCAATACGCGGCAGGGGATACTTGTTCCTGACTGTAACTGAGTTCAGCTGCCGGTATCAATACATAAGCGCATAGAACCATCCTTTTTCTTCACAAAAAGGACTGGAGAACCCCACGGAGAAACGCTCGGCGGATAAATCCACGATCGAGCAACTCCTGGAGTTGGACCTTCAGCTCGTCCAACTCGCGCGGTGCCATCCTGTATGGGGCCTTCGATGCCGGCGCAGTCCCCGGTATCAATTCGATGGCAAACTCAACCTCCCTCGGGGGAGGTAAACCCGGCAACTCCACTGGGAAAACATCCGGAAAACTCTCTGACTACTGGCACATCGGAGATCTGAGGAGCACTGCTGTCTGAGGAGCTGATCAATGATACCAGAAATCCCTGACAACCGTGCGCAATGAGTCTCTGCGCCTGAAGTGCAGAAATAATCGCTATGCCGTCATCCCGGATGCCAAGGAACTCCACGAGGGTTGGTCTGGAGGTCGAAATGTGACCACCCTCGAATGGCAATCCACGGTGGCATGCGATGCCGTGAGCCAGTCCATGCCCAAAATGACGTCAAACTCAATCATATCTAACACGGACAGGTCCACGGTGAGAGTGACCCGTCCGAAATCCAAGGGCACCCTCGGACCTCCTGAGTTACCTCCAGAACATCTCCTGAAGGCAGGGTCACAGACAACTGATGGGGTCTAAGGGTCGCTAACCTGCAGATCTTGCTCAGGAATGCTCGTGATATAAATGAAAATGAACTACCAGTATCTATGAGCAAGTCTGCGGTAAATGCATAAAGCGAGACGTACCTCGGAAGACAGATCCGTCTGCTCGATGGGCCTCATCTCGGGTCACCGCATAAACCCGGCCCGTCTCCGGCGGCGGTGGAGGTGGGGGTAGTGCCTGTATAGGAGGCACGGGAGGTAGCTGAGGTAGTGGCGCTCCAGAAATCTGAGGCTGCTGATAAACCGGAAGCTGATACCCAGTATAGTATGGCTGCTGAGGCTCCACAACAGAATGCTGAGGTACTGTCGGTGGATGAGTGTGCTCGGAACCCTGCCCGAACATACAGTACACATGGACGGGTGGAGGAGCGGCCGGCTGGGTCCGAGAAGAAGTCCGTGGACCCCGTCCTCCGTGCTGAGCTCGAGTAGAGCCAGTGTGCCCTCCCTGAGAACCCTGAGAGGTGACTCCCGCAGCTGTGTCCTGTGCCTTCCGGGCACAATCGCGACTCATATGTCCAGGCTGCTGACAGTAGTAGCAAACCGCCTGCTCCAGGGTACACTGGGACCGCTCATGCTGCCTGGAGCCACACTGAGTACAATACCGTCTAACCTGGGTCTTCTGATCATGCCGAGAAGACTGAGAAGAGTCGGTCGTGGTACGCCCTGTCTTCTGGGGTCTAGATGAAGCCCCAGAAGTACCCTGTCCGGTCTGGCTCTGCCTACCCCGCTTCCGCGAGGTCTGCTGTGTCTGAGGCTGAGGCTGTGCTACATCAGAAACTGGCTGCTTATCCTTTTTCTTATCTCCAAATAATCTATGTCGGGTAGACTCGATAATAAGGGCTCGCTCCAGCGCCTCTCGGTATGATGTAATATCGCATGTAGCCATCTGAAGCTGGATGTTCGAGGCCAGCCCTCGAGTAAAGTGCATCCTCCGCTCTCTATCGTCCGCGACCATCAGAGGACAATACTCCGCCAAGCGGTTAAACTCGGCATCATACTCCAATACTGTCCGATCTCCCTGCTGGAGACTCAGAAACTCCTGTCGACGTGTCATCTGGAATGCAACGGGGAAATACTTCTGCTCAAAGGCCTCTCTGAACAGAACCCACGTGACAGGTCGATCGCGGAAAATCGTCTGCTGGGCCGTCCACCATGTCGACGCCTGGTCTCTCATATGATAGGCGGCCAACCCGACCTTCTCCCAATCGGAGCAGGTCATGTACTGGAAGGTATCCTCCACAGTGCTGAGCCATGATCTGGCCACGGTCGGGTCAGTCCCCCCGTGAAACAGGGTGAACCGGCCCTTCACGGACGCAGCCAATGCTGGAATCCGTGATCGGTCCATGGCATGGCCCACAGGGGCCGTCGGTATCACATGCGGTACCTCTGATGTCACTGGTGGCTGCACCGCCGGGGGTACTGACTGCTCTGGCTGACTGGATGGACCCGATGTCTGCCCCTCCAGAGGTGCGGGCTGAACCGGCTGAGACGCTGGTGGAGCAGGAGGGGGCTTCGGCTGAGCAGGAGTCAGTATTGGCTGCAGCGTCTGTATCAGCTGCTGCAGAGTCTGGAGTACCAACTGTAGTGGCTGTGGCGCCGACTGCTCAACTGGTGGTACTGACGCGGGTACGGCTGGTGATGCCACGACGGGTACACCGGGGGTATAACCGGAACTGCCGATAGAAATGGCGAAGGGACTCTCGGTGATGGAGGTCCCTGAAGTGGAGGAGTCCGTCCTCGATGTCCTGGCCAACCCCGAGTCGTCGTCCCGAAGACTCTGCCTTCGGCTCCGCCAGTCGCAGCTCCCATAGGCTCCTGAATCGTCCCACGGGGTGGTCGCCGGCGGCCCACCACGTGGACGGGGCGGAGTCAGCTCGATACGACGGGGCATCCCTGTACGGATAAAACCCAACGTCAATACGATTATACTTATATCACTAACAAATCTTACATTTCTTCTCTGGTCGCCTGGAGGTGTCCCGTCGCTGCCATGTCCCAAACACGTCCATCGAGAAAACGACTCCGACTCAAAATCCGAAAATACCCACAAGACCACAAGGTATCTCGCAACCTGGGCTCTGATACCAAATAAATTGTCACGCCCCGAGGAGCCGCTCGTCCGATACCGACC
>JAGFNQ010000710.1:0-43557 GCA_024364735.1 Boesenbergia rotunda | reverse complement strand
GTAATTATGAGAGAAGTGTCCTAAGGCAATCGCCTTATAATTGTAATCATTTACTTTAATAAATGAATATTCACTATTTGAGTATACATGTTCGTGTATTTGATTGAGATCTTAAACTCATTTACTGAATGCCCGCAATACAATTCACAGCATGAGAGAATTTGTGATGAATTCACAAATAGTGATTATCTTTACATGTGCAATTGTGAAATATTGAAATTGTCCCTAGTCGATGAATTGATAAACACGGACACTATCAATTCTGTTGAGACTAGTATGAGTTATTCTCTAATCAGTTGATTCTCACTGGCTGGTGACATTGGGATGTCCGGAGATAAACATGAATGCTAGTTAAGGGAACTAGTTCATTGGGGGGACTAGCTGTAAAACTTCATATGGTAATCTACATATAGATATGTCAATGAAGTTCTTACTGCAGCTTAAGTGCGATGTTCCTTTGACTTGCGGTGTTTAAGTCATCTTGGTCATGAAGACTTATACTTTGACATCTTAAACAAGCATCTCCATGGAGGTGTGGACCCAGGATGATTGGGTATAAGTCGAAGTGCCCGAAGATGTTTGAACAGCCTACAAAGGATTCACCACTCCTTGCGAGGGGATGCATACCCAAGGCCTATCGTCGGATTATTACTCAAAGTCTCTGGCCAGAGCATGACATGTTCAGAGTATGAGTCTCTGAAAGACATGAGAGTAATTAGAATCCGTTGGACGAGAAAGACATTACTTGGGCTAGGTGTGACGTAGTCAGCCTAGTGGGGACTGACACACATAGACCGTGTCCTGAACCAAGTGGGTATAAGATGGTGAAGGGAATGAGGCACGATTCATTAGAGCTGCTGAAGGGTTTCAGAATTAATTCTGAGGACAACCGTTGATCTTTCGATTAATTGGGGATCATGATGTACTACTAGGTGTCACTCATGATCGTTCTATAATTGGTTAATTATAGACGGCCAACATAAATCGAAAGCCTATTTAGTCAGACGCACTACGAGTAATCCGAGGGATTTAAAACGAGTTGAAAATTAGATTTTCCGATTAAGAGAGATAAGTCGAATCTGAATTTTTCAGAGACGCATCAGAAGCATAAAATGGCTAAGTCTTTTGAAGACTTATTGGACGAATTAAATGAGTTTAATTCGTACGATTACGGCATTGGTTTGGCCGGCCAAAGAGGGTCCCCACCCTCTTTGGTTTGGTCGGCCACAATAAGAGGGAGAACCAAATTGTTTGGTTCAAATTATAAAATAAACCGCGCGTGGTTTATTTTATAAAATTATAGATAAAGAAATTTATATAAAGAAATTTATATAAAGAGATTTATTTTCATGAAAATTAAAATAAACATTGGATTGGTTTATTTTATTTTATAAATCAATAATGGATTGATTTACCATGATAAAAAAATTTATAGAAATTTATTCTTTTTATGGAAATTAAAATGAACCATGGATTGGTTTATTTTATTTTATAAAATCAATTATGAATTGATTTTTTGATAAGAAAAATTTATAAGATAAATTTCTTGTAAAATTTATTCCATAATAAAAGGGGAGACATGGTTGTTTTTATTATAAATTAAGTTATAATAAAAACTTGGCATAACGGAATAATTCATAAGAAATTTATAAGATAAATTTCTTGTAAAATTTATTCCATAATAAAAGGGGAGACATGGTTATTTTTATTATAAATTAAGTTATAATAAAAACTTAGCTTAACGGAATAATTCATAGAAAAATTTATAAGATAAATTTCTTATGAAAAATTTATTCCATTAAAAAGGAGACTTGGCAATAAAGAGGCTACTATATAAAGGTGCAAAGGCAAGGCTTGGAAATCAATCAAGTGATCAAGGATTCTTGCCTAGCCTCTTTTCCTCTCCTTCTCTCCCTCTCCCTCCTCAAGTGGGCGCCGGCCCTAGAAGGGCCTCTTGTTGCCGTGAGCCACCTCCACCAAGAAGAAGCCGAAGAAGAAGAAGAAGCGGATCGCGACTCCTTCCTTCCTCCTGGAATACGGATTCCGTTCTTCGTTTGGTGGTTAGCTTTCATCTCTCTCTCTTGATATTCTTGTCGTGCCTTTGGAGAATCTAGTAGTTCTTGTCGGCACGAAACTCGTGGCTTTGCGAAGTCATCCCGAAGAGAACTCGGCGTGGACGCGAATAGAGGCGGAGCTTCCAAGGGACGCTACGGTTGGATCTCGTCCCTTACTTCAAGTTACGCGAGGTATCAAGTAAATTAGTTTTCTTTCTGCAAAATTTCAATTTATGATCATGTCTACACAATATAAGGTTGCATGCTAGATACGTGGTTAGAATAATCTGAGAAATTATTTATGCTAAATCTTCCGCTGCACGTAATTAAATTTTAAAATTACGAACCCGTATCCATGTCAACATGCACCCGGTCCCAACATGTAGAACCTGTTGGTGCAATCTTGGTTAGGTCAGGGTTGACCTAGTTTGACAAAGCTCGGGTGAGCTTGAGGTCGTATGTTTCGATGTTTGATAATGATGTTTGAGTGGTCATGATGTGTGAGTCAAGTGGGTCAAGGTTGACTGGAGGCTTGACCGGGGAAAAGACCTAGTGGGACTAGGCACACCTAGTGGGACTAGGTGAAGTCCAGGTAGATCGTACGCTGGCAAGGCAAAAGACCTAGTGGGACTAGACACACCTAGTGGGACTAGGTGAAGTCCAGGTAGATCGGGGAGATCGTACGCTGGCAAGGCAAAAGACCTAGTGGGTCTAGGCACACCAAGTGGGACTAGGTGAAATCCAGCTGGATCGGGGAGATCGCGGGCTGGCAAGGGAAAAGACCTAGTGGGACTAGGCACACCTAGTGGGACTAGGCACACCTAGTGGGACTAGGTGAAGTCCAGCTGGATCGGGGAGATCGCAGGCTAGCAAGGGAAAAGACCTAGTGGGACTAGGTGAAGTCCAGGTGGATCGGGGAGATCGTACGTTGGCATGGGAACCTAGTGGGACTAGGTGAAGCCCAGGTGGATCGGGGAGATCGTACGCTGGCATGGGAACCTAGTGGGACTAGGTGAAGTCCAGATGGATCGAGGAGATCGCATGCTGGCAAGGTGGAAGTCTACCGAGAGACTAGACCTAACTCGAGGGTTAGGCGAATCTGGTTGGGAACCAGGATAAGTCCGAGCTGGGAGCTAGGCAGGAGAAATCCAAGTTGGTCAACGGGGTTGACCGGACACTTGGTAGGGGATCCTAGACTTGTGAGCACAAGTTAGGTTGGACTCAATCAATTGGGTAATCGATTGAGTGAATCGATTAGCTGATCGAGTAAGAAAGGTTGTGGCGAGAACAGAAGGACCCTGAATCGATTGGGTAATCGATTCAGGGCTCTGGTAATCGATTGACTAATCGATTAAGGTATCTCTTGATCGATTGGGGTAATCGATCACAGAGGTTTGCGCGAGAGAGTAGAGAGGCTCTGAATCGATTGGGTAATCGATTCAGGGCACTGGTAATCGATTGGTTAATCGATTACGGTTTGAATACTAGCCGTTGAACGGCTAAATCCTACGTGGTAATCGATTGGGTAATCGATTCAGAAACCCTAGGCGTCGGGTATAAGGTCTTTCGCGCAGGTTTTGGCTGTTGGATCGAGAACACCGATAGAGGGGGGTGAATATCGGAATTCGTTCTTTTTCGGAAAATTAAGAGCAAGTGTACAACGGAAATAAAAATAACACAGAGACGCAGTCGTTTTTACTTGGTTCGGAGCCTGTGTCGACTCCTACTCTAAGGCCCACGGTCGTTGACCGTTTACTTTGGGCAATTCTATATAGGCGCAAAGAAAGTTTACAAATATTGATTTACAAATATGGTATAGTAAACTTTAATGAAAAGACAGCTCTTCTTTTTACCGACGTCCGATGAAGGTTGACTTTTTCGGAGCAGCGGGACGTCGTCGGCTCGAGTTGGGAGGTTTCCGGAGCAAGGCGCGAGAGCGGAAGAGCGTAGAAGCGTTGTGTCGAAGTGATTTTCAAGCTTGGGGTCGAGGGGTGCTATTTATAGCACCTAGGGCGCCCAAGACGTCGGGGGCGCCCTGCCACGTGTCAGCCGATCCGCACTTCGCTCGGTCAAGCTTTATCCCACCTTAATAGGGATGAGGTTTGACCTCTGGGGCGCCCTGGTCGCTGAGGGCGCCTTGGTTGACGCGGTCTTCTCGGCTGGATAGAGTTGATCGGCCTCGCTGGCATAGGCGCGAAGCGCCTTGGCACCTGAGGGCGCCCTGGTCGCTCAGGGCGCCCTGGCTGCTGAGGGCGCCCTGGATGCAGAGGGCGCCTTGGCCAGTGGTTAGCCGAACTCCTTTTTGCCTTACTTGTTTCTTGTTCACCTTGGAGGCGCCCTCGACACTCAGGGCGCGCTACTCAGCTGCTGCCTCACTCCTTTGAGGCTCTCTGAGCTGCAGACACACGTTCCTTTGGTCCTACATCCAGGGTTAGTCCGAAAACACATTAAAGCATTAATTTATACAGCCTTAGCTGTCTTGGTTCTGACTTTGGTCTCCAAAATGGAGCCCTAGGTCGAACCGACGCCTACTGTTCCCTCGACGGGGAACGCGTCCTCACCTACTCCTCTCGGGAGAATTTACCTGATGCCAACCGTTCCTCTGGTTGGACTTTTGCCTGACGGTCCTTTGTCAGGTCTTGGATGCCGAGCAGCCCTTCGCTCGGTGCCTAGCATTCCTTCGCTAGGGCTTCAATCCCAGGCTATCCTTCGTCTGGCGCCTAGCAGCCCATCGCTAGGTCTTTTGACCCTGGCATTCTTTCGCCAGTGCTTAGCAGTCCTTCGCTAGGTCTTTTTACCCTGGCATTCCTTCGCCAGTGCCTAGCAGTCCTTCGCTAGGGCTTTTCCTGCACACTAAAGTAACTTGTTAGAAAACAAGTAAGACTTAACTATTGACCTATGTTGTCATTATCAAAACACAGGTTTGACTTAGGTGCATTCTGCACCAACATTGGCCAGGGAACTTCTCCCTCCTTCCACGCCATCTCAAGAGACGCATTGGGGCTTAGTGTTGCTGCACTTCCAAAGGTCTAGAGGTGATCACAAGCTTGAAGAAAGCAAGGAAAGCATAGAGAGCTTGTTATTGTAAATCTTGTAAGATTTTCCATTGTATTTTGCTTTCCTTTGGTGTATTCTTCTTGTAAGCTTGTAAGAGGTTTCTCCACCTAAAAAAGGAGACTTTCATAGTGCATGAGAGAGTGAGGAGAGTGGATCCTTCGATTAGTCACCCGACCAGGGTGGATACTAAGTAAATCCTTGTGTTAGCGATTGCTTGAAGTCTTCCGTCGCGACAAATCGTCTACAAGCAAATCGGAGCTAATCACCCCCCTCTAGCTCGCCAATTGGTCCCAACAAGTGGTATCAGAGCGAGGTTGCTCTTATTTGGACTCATCGCCAAGAGGGCAAGAGCTAGAGGAAGAAGAAGAAGTTGGAAGAAACCCTAATTTCAAGAAGTCATCATCAAGAGGGTTCAACTTCAAGAATGGAGTTTGGCTACGACACCCAAGCACCTCTACCATTCGACAAGGCAAATTTCAATCTTTGGAAGTCAAAGATTGAAAATTATTTCATGATGGAGATAGAGCAATGGTTTGCTCTAATAGAGGGTTTTGAAGCTCCAACAAGCTCAAAAGGAAAGCTCCTCAAGAAAAGCAAATGGAATGAGGAGCAAATCAAGAGATGCGAGGCCAACTACAAAGTGATCAAGCTATTGGTCAATCTTTTGCCAAGCAACATCTTGGACAAGATTGGAGAATTCAAAGATGTCAAAGATCTTTGGAGCAAATTGGCAAGGTTTCATGAAGATCCCTTCACTATACCAAATCAAGACAAATCCGAAGAGGGAAATTCATCGGAGGAAGAAGATTCGGAAGATGAGAGATGCTCAACGTCCGAAGAGGAAATTCAAGAAGCTTCTACTTCAAGGATTGAAGAGGAGCAAAATGTGACATTGACTCCGGAAAAAGAAGAAGACTCCACCTCTAGGATTAGGGGGAGCAAAGGTCATTGACTCCGGAAAAAGAAGAAGTATCTACTTCCGGATCAAGTGAAGAGTCATGCCACACCCCTACAAGCAAAGGTATAAAAATTTTAATTTGTAAAAATAAAGATCATATTATTTGTTTTGAGTGTAGGGAAAAAGGGCACTACAAAAGTAAGTCTCCTACTTTGGTCAAGAAGAAGGTGCAAGTGGCACCCAAGACCAAAGAAAAGTCAAAGGAGGTCGGCCCCGTGGCAAAGAAGGATAAGAAGCACATTGTGTGCTTCTCATGCCAGCAAAAAGGACATTACCGAAATCAATGTCCAAAGGGGAAGGATCCGACCAATGCTAAAAGGAGAAGCTCAAATCAAGGGGGAGCCTACAAAGTCAAGACTAAGGTACCATTAGGTAATGGTACTTATCTTCATCATGATAATTTGCATGCTAAAAATAATTATTATCATTTTAATGCGATTTATCATGAAAATAGGAGGTATGAAAAACCTAAGGAAAAATATAGAGCCTTCCATGCTAGGTCTACCACATCTAAGGATAGAGAAGACTTTAGATCATTTAAGGGTAGACCTACCCAAAACAAGGTCAAAAAGAAAAACTACCAAGGCAATACTAGAAAATCAAGCCATGAGGAAGTAATGATTGAAAATCAAGTTTTGAGGTCAAAACTTGATAAATTAGAAAAATCCCTCAAAAGAATAGAAAATCTATTTAAGGGATCTAAAGATCAAAACCTAGATTTAGGAAATCAAGGACCCTCTAGGAGCAAGAAAGGTTTGGGGTACAAACCTAAAACTAAGGATGATGGTCCATCCTATCATAGAGTTCCATATAGTTATGGAACTCAATCTAGGTCTAGGAGTCAAGTCAAGGTCGCAAGGGAAGCCATCCCTAGAGTTGACCAAGACAAGACAAAGGTGAATAAGGCTTCGGAGAAGCCTAAGAAAGTCTTTAGGAAGGTATCAAGGGAAGTTATCCCTAGTGAATACCTAGAACACCCAAGGAGCACCAATAGGTTTTGGGTTCCTAAGAGTGTGTTCGCCACACCCTAGATAGGTCTAGGGAGTGTCAACTCTGATTGAAAGGGTAGTTAACCCAACCTTGATGAAGTTGGCACTTTGGGACGTTTTCAAGGAATTATTACCCTTGAAAATGAAGGATTCATTTGTTTACTCTAGGAGGAGTAAAATTTGTGCCAAACTATACTTTTGAAAGATTAAACTTGATAAAGTTGGCACAACTAGGTTATAATCCAAAGATATGCCAAGTTGGGGAGTTTTGGCATTATCTTGGAAATTAGGGCAAAGTAAGGATTATCAATGGTTTAGCTATGAGTTATTGATACTTAAATAGGAAATCTAGGTATTTACTTTTGTGCTTTTATGTCATGTTTTGTATGCCCTATCACATGCCATGACATCATATTTCATCATTCATATTTATTATGAAAATATTACATGTCATGTAACACATGCACCATCTAGTGCATCATCTAGTGTATGATTGGTTCACACATACAATTGCTTGGATTAGTCACCCTGAAAAGTAAAGATTATCTTTGGAAATAAAGGTTATTTTCATAGAAAACTATTTTTCCATGATAGTATATGTCATTAATAACGTCTACACCAAATTTCAAGATTTTTCGAATTTTGTAGAATTATTTAGAAGTTTCTGAAATTCGAATTTGAAATTATTTTCAGAAATCAGAAACTCCCAATCGATCGGGTGATCGATTGGGACAGTAGTCAATCGATTTCGATTGGTCAATCGATTGGTAGACCTTCTTGCGAGCACAGAAGCTCACGTAATCGATCCTTTGATCGATTACAGTCAGCCGTAATCGATCAGTTGATCGATTAAGGCTAGTGTAATCGATTGGTTCCCAACACCAATCGATTGGTGAGACTGAAACTGACTAGTTTCAGTCAGATAACCTATTTTTGAGTAACCTAATCATCCTTAGCCCCTTGAAATACGTTTATAAGTATATTTGGGTAAATTTCATTGTGAAATCAAAAGGGAAAATGGTTTGGTGAAAAATAAAGGGTTAAGGAGAGATTTTGATTCAAGCTTTGAATCTCAAAATCTCATTACCTCAAGTTGAGTTTTTCTAAAAGTTTAGAAACTCAAAAATCATTGTTGGTGCAATGGTAGAGGTTTAGTGCATGTTTTGAGGGGGAGGTCTTCATTAAAGGCATGTGTTTAAATTTTTTTTAACAAGTGAAAGAAAGGAGATTGGGAATCTTCATGAGTGCTCAAGGTTGAGCATAGGTTCAATGAAAAGTGTGGGATTTTCATTGCGTATACCTTTGACCATATAGACTCTCGGGGAGGGTTTTTGATGTATGTCAAAGGGGGAGAAAATTGAAAGGCTAATAGGGATTAGTCTTTCTCAAACATATTGTCAAACATCAAAAAGGGAGAGATTGTTGGTGCAATCTTGGTTAGGTCAGGGTTTACCTAGTTTGACAAAGCTCGGGAGAGCTTGAGGTCGTATGTTTCGATGTTTGATAATGATGTTTGAGTGGTCATGATGTGTGAGTCAAGTGGGTCAAGGTTGACTGGAGGGTTGACTAGGTAAAAGACCTAGTGGGACTAGGTGAAGTCCAGGTAGATCGGGGAGATCGTGTTGGGACCGGGTGCATGTCGACAAGGATACGGGTTCGTAAAATTTTAAATTTTTACGTGCAGCGGAAGAATTAGCATAAAATAATTTCCTAAATTATTTTAACCACGTATCTAGCATGCAACCTTATGGTGTGTTGACATGATCATAAATTAAAACTTTGCGAAAAAGTAAACTAATTTACCAAGTACCTCGCGTAACTCGAAGTAAGGGACGAGATCCAACCGTAGCGTCCCTTGGAAGCTTCGCCTCTATTTGCCTCCACGCCGAGTTCTCTTCGGGATGACTTTGGAAAGACACGAGTTTTGTGCCGACGAGAACTACTAGATTCTCTAAAGGCACAACTATAAGATCAAGAGAAAAGATAAAGATAGGAAACTAACCACCAAAGTAACGGAATCAATATTCCGAGAAGGAAGGAGATGAGATCCGCTTCTTCTTCTTCTTGGTTGGCTTCTCCTTCTTCTTGAAAGCTCACGGCAACCAACCCTAGGGAAGGAGATGCGCCGGCCCTAGGTGGATGAAGGTGTGCCGGCCCTAATCCTCAAGGAGGGCGCCGACCCTAAGGGGAAGAAAGGGTGAATAGAGAGTAAGAGAGAGAGAGGGAGAGGAAGCTACTTCTCTTGATTAGAATTAAGGGCTTGCCTTTGGTTCCTTTATATAGTAGCATCTCCCTTGCCAAGTCTCCCTCTTAATGGAATTAACGGAATTAGTTATCATAAAAAATTTATCCTATAAATTCTCTTATGAATTATTCCGTTTAAACCAAGTTTTATTATAACTAACTTTATAATAAAACTAATTAATGAATTAGTTATCATAAGAAATTTATCCTATAAATTCTCTTATGAATTATTCCGTTTAAACCAAGTTTTATTATAACTAACTTTATAATAAAACTAATTAGTTATCATAAGAAATTTATCCTATAAATTCTCTTATGAATTACCAAGTTTTATTATAACTAACTTTATAATAAAACTAATTAATCTCCCCTTTTATTATGGAATAAATTTTATAAGAAATTTATAAACTTTCTTATTATGGAAAAATTAATTCATAATTGATTTTATAAAATTAAAATAAACCATTTCATGGATCTTTTTAATTTCCAAAAAAAGAATAAATTTCTATAAATTTATTTATATAAATTTCTTTACACAAATTTATTTATCCATAATTTATAAAATAAATCGCACTAGATTTATTTTATTAATTAAACCAATTAAATTGATTTCTTTCCTTTAATGTGGCCGGCCAACCCAAGGGGTTTGGCACCCTCTTTGGCCGGCCAAACCAAGCCGAACCGATCGCAAATTAAACTCATTTAATTCGCCCAATAAGCCTTCAAAAGACTTAGCCATTTTAGCTTCCATTACGCCTCTGATAAATTCAGATTCGACTTATTTCTCTTGATCGGAAAATCCAATTTTCAACTCGTTTTAAATCCCTCGGATTACTCGTAGTGCGTGTGACTAAATAGGCTTTCGATTTATGTTTGTCACGCCCCGAGGAGTCGCTCGTCCGATACTGACCGGACTGCTTCTCCCTCGAACCGGCGGACAATCCGAAAACCCTAGCACATCAACTCTCGCGGTAAGCCTGTACCCAAGCCTATAGAGCTGGAACAAGGCACCGAACGCGTAAAACAAACGACGTCGTCAAACAAAAAGATGCGTACCGGTATGACTTACGACAAAGCAAAATAAAACGAAGGCCTCCATGGCACACAAAAATACAACCATATCGAAAATACAACAGCGGAAAAGGTGAAGTAACAGAAATAGAAAATGAATAGGAAGGGTACCAACATGTACCCACAGCGAATACAAGAAAAATCCTCGAAAGTCGCCTCGACACACATATACAGGGACAGGCAGACAGGCACTCCAGTCGATCATCCTGAAATATAGAAAAACATGTCTAACGCTGTGAGTCCTAGAACTCAGCGAATACACAGGTATGCACAAGGAGATATAATAACAGTAAGTACCAGCAACTAAAGAAGAAAGTGCAGTAATAATAAAAGTAGATCTAAACCAGCAGACGAGAAGTATACCTACCTGTGCCGAACCATCCCCGTAGTATGCATGTCAATCAAGTGCAGCAATCAAGTAGAGCAATCACAACCAGATGCATCAATGCACAGTATGCTCATGATGCAGCATGGGTCACCCCTGACGCCAGTCGGCTACTATCGCCTCTACGCGAAACCGAGTGGGTAGGGCTCTGACCGGGTCCTCCCTCCACTTAAACGGCCATCGTCGTGACTTACACGACACCGAATGAGCCGGGTCTCAGACCCTGAACGTACTCTGTCATCGGACAAAGTGACGTTCCCTGCCCCTCACTATCATCGGATAGGTAGGGGACCTGTCGGAGCGTCGTGGCCTATAATCCACTAACGAAGAGTGGAACTGGGACTGCACGACAGGTAAAGTGGCAGGTATGACGACCCATCTCAACCACTAGGGGAGTCAAAGGTCACCTGCATATGCCCCTACACCAGTAGCACGTCCGACGACCCATCTCAACCTCCAGGAAGTCAAAGGTCGTCCGCCTATGCTACGTGCACGATGATGCATGTCACTATCCCATGCATCACCCGCTATCTAACTCTACTGTCACTATATGAAATGCAGTAGTATAAATAACCGGGATGCACCATAGCCTAAACCCTAACGCGAGGTATAAGGTATGCTATCCGTAAATCTAACAGATACAGAAAGATGGAACAGTAACCTAAGCAGATAACAAATATCGGAATAGAAGTACAGGTATAAAACTATCAGGTAACCCTACTGTTACCATATCTAGCTATGCATAACAGATGACTATATCTAGTAAAGATAAGTCAAGCGTACTCGCCTCGATATAAGAAGTCCAAGTGTCGAGAACCCCCCGTCCAAAATAGTATCCGCGACGTAGTAGCAAAATCAATCAATGACCTGCATCCCAAAAATACTACTTAGCTAATAATACAATTACAAAGCTAAGCAAATAACTCCCTAAATCAAGTTAGGGTCAACCCTAATACGGTAGTCATTTAATCCATTCTGACCAAATGACTAACCCCTACTCCTTGGGTCTGGGTTTGATTTAAGTCTATCCCAAACCCGACCTAGAACCAACCCAACTTCATTCTAGGTCCAACTATAACCTAAACCATAACTTCCTCCTTGATCTAGACCAATCAACTCCTAAGGTGCAAATTGATCCACACCAACACAGTCTAAAATCAACCCCCTACCATAGGCTATGAACTGCACAACACCCAATCCCAAGCTCATGGTAGCATGGCAGCAACGGAACCGAAACCAGAAAATAGGTAAAGAATCAGAGTAAGATAATACTCAACCCTAATTCCTCATCAACCGAACACAGCAACTGATCCCAGCCAAGCATAGTATTCTGACCGAACTCCCAAATCAACATCCTGGTCCGATCATGATCACACTAACACCCAAGCAACATCCCAATCCAAAAGAGCAAACGCAACCATAGTTAATCCAAGCTCAAATTCATAATTCCCAAACTTAATCCCAACTGATACCACACCCAACCGAATCATCAAACAACCCCAGCATCCTCCAAATCCACAGACCAAGAACAGAATCGAAGAAAGGGTAGAAAACAAGATTGACATCCAACTACAACAAGAACAGTACACTAATTCAGAACCAATCCCATTGTCAACTGTTCTTACCTCAGATTGAGTCGATGCAGTGGTTCGCTGCCCAAATCTGAGTATAGCCGAGACCACCAAACAACAAACAGAACCTTCAATTCAGAAGCTAGGTCACGCACGAGATCGTAGAGGTAAAAGCCGGATCAACACCAAATCAAGATCAATCCCTAATCGTATCATCTACCCATTTGAAACACATAGTAGAGGTCAAAACAGAGGCTACGATGACAAAAACCAATCATCCCGAACACAACTAAAACAAAATACCACAAGAACTCATACCTTTGTGAACCCTAGATCCCTGCTTGAATCTGAGAACAACCCCCTGATCGCCCGAAACAGAGTGTGTCGAGGGGAGGGCGATCTCCTGCGATTCCTGTTTGAAACCTCCTCCAAGAACCCTAAATCCACAGATACGAAGGTTCGCCAAATCATAAACTCGCTCACGATCGGAACATTCGAAACCACACAACCACACACCTTTGATTCGCTGGAACGGAAAACGGTCGATCCAAGCCCTACGTGCACACGCGAGATCTCGGTAGTGAAGAACCCTCCCTCAGACGCCGACGATCTCGACGGAGAAGACGAAGCCGCGAGCGAGAGAGAGCGGATCGACTGCGATCTGATCTGCGCAAAACGAGGGGGGGGGGGAATAAATTAATATACTAAGGCATATTTGCATCTAACCCCTCAATTTCTAAACTTCTCACAGACGCCCTTAAGTTCAAAAATTTTACGTTTTAACCCTTGGAAATTCTCGGATTCTCACATCCTCCCCCACTAACAAAAATTTGGTCCTCAAATTTACCATCTACATGTAACAGATACTATCATACAGTACAAAACAACTGAACAGAAGATATGCAGTATATATGTACTGAATGAAATAACTCTCACGTACCTCAAGCAAATAAGTGGGGATAGCGAGCTCGGATGGAATCCTCGAGCTCCCAAGTCGCCTCGGCATTCGAATGGTGCTGCCATCCGACCCTAACCAGTCGAATTGCCTTGTTCCGCAATCGACGCTCCCCGTACTCCAAGATCCGTACCGGAACCTCCTCGTAGGTAGCATCTGGCTGCAGCGAACCCGGTACCTCAGATAAAATGTGTGCTGGGTCGGCCACGTACCTCCTCAGCATAGAGACGTGGAACACATCATGCACTCCGGCCAGGGAAGGAGGAAGTGCCAGACGGTAAGCTACGGCTCCGATCCTCTCCAGAATCTGGAAAGGTCCAATGTACCGCGGAGCTAGCTTACCTCTAAGTCCAAATCTCTTCACCCCTTTCGTGGGTGAAACACGCAGAAAAACATGATCACCTGCCACGAACTCCAGAGGTCTCCGTCTCTGATCAGCGTAACTCTTCTGACGGTCCTGCGCCTCTGACATCCTCCGTCTGATAGTGCGTACTAGCTCTGCCTCCTGCTGAGCTCTCTCTGGTCCTAGCAACTGGGCCTCCCCAACCTCCTCCCAGAGGGTGGGTGTCCGACATGGCCTACCATACAACGCCTCATACGGCGCCATCTGAATCACCGAATGATAGCCGTTGTTGTAGGCGAACTCCACCAAATGTAAATGATTCTCCCAGCTGCCTCCGAAATCCAAAACACATGATCTCAGCAGGTCCTCCAATGTCTGAATCGTACGCTCTGACTGCCCATCTGTCTGCGGGTGAAAGGCTGTACTGAACCGAAGATCTGTCCCCATGGCTCTCTGCAGACTCTGCCAGAATCGGGATGTGAAACGAGGATCTCTATCTGATATGATGCTCAGGGGTACTCCATGCAGTCTGACGATCTCCCGGCAGTACAACTCAGCTAATCTATCAAGCGAATCCATCCTCCGCATCGCTAAGAAATGCGCCGACTTGGTTAATCGATCAACGATCACCCAAATCGCGTCGTGACCCCTCCTAGTCCTGGGCAGTCCCACCACAAAATCCATAGTAATGTGTTCCCATTTCCACTCGGGAATGGGAATCCTCTGAAGTAACCCAGCAGGTCTCTGGTGCTCTGCCTTAACCTGCTGGCAAACGAGACATCTAGCAACAAAACTCGCAATGTCTCTCTTCATGTTGTTCCACCAATAGGAACGCCTCAAATCACGATACATCCGAGTCCCGCCTGGGTGTATAGCGAACCGCGAACGATGAGCCTCCTGTAACAACTCCTCCATGACTGGGTGCGACTCTGGCACATATAGTCTCCCTCGGAAAAACAGAATGCCCTCATCATCCCGCGTAAAGTCAGATGGCTGCCCGGTGGAAATGCGACTGCCCAGAGACTGCAGATGATGGTCACTGGCCTGCGCCTCTCTGATCCTGGACCTAATAGCTGACTGCGCAACCATAGTCACCAGCAAACCCCTCTCTGTCTGAGTCCGCTCCTCTAATCCCAACTCTGAAAACCTCTGGATCAACTCAGTGACAATCACCCGCTGACAGGCTAAGACTGCTCTGGTCTTCCTACTCAGTGCATCAGCTACTACATTGGCTTTCCCAGGATGATAGCCAATGGTACAATCATAGTCCTTCAAGAACTTCATCCACCTCCTCTGTCGGAGGTTCAGCTCTCGCTGAGTGAACAGATACTGAAGGCTCTGGTGGTCTGTGAAGATCTCGAAGGTAATCCCGTAAAGATGATGCCTCCAGATCTTCAGCGCGAAAATAATAGCGGCTAACTCCAAGTCATGAACGGGGTAGTTCCTCTCATGCTCCTTCAGCTGTCGAGAAGCATAAGCAACTACCCGTCCATGCTGCATGAGTACTGCGCCCAGTCCGAGAAGAGACGCATCAGTATACAGCGTGAACCCATCCTCTCCAGAAGGCAGTACCAGAACTGGCGCAGATACAAGTCGCTGCTTCAGCTCCTGGAAGCTGGTCTCGCAGGCCTCAGTCCATACAAACTTCATGCCCTTCCTAGTCAGGCGTGTAAGTGGTGATGCGATGGTAGAGAAACCCTCGACAAATCGTCGGTAATAGCCAGCCAATCCCAGGAAACTGCGGACCTCATGGACTGACTTAGGCTGTTCCCAACTGGTGACAGCCTCAATCTTCTGGGGGTCCACTGACATGCCACCACTAGATACAACGTGACCAAGAAAACCCACAGAAGATAACCAGAATGCACACTTGCTATACTTCGCATAGAGCTTCTCCTTCCGGAGAACCCCCAAAATGGTGCGAAGATGGCGAGTGTGCTCCTCCTCGGACCGAGAATACACCAAGATATCATCAATGAACACGATGACGAACTGGTCCAAATACGGAAGGAATACCCTGTTCATGAGATCCATGAACACAGCGGGGGCATTGGTGAGCCCAAACGGCATCACCAAAAACTCATAGTGCCCATACCGAGTACGGAAAGCCGTCTTCTGGATATCTGAATCTCTGACTCTCAGCTGATGATATCCAGAGCGCAAGTCTATTTTGGAGTACACAGAAGTACCCCTCAGCTGGTCAAACAAATCATCAATACGCGGCAGGGGATACTTGTTCCTGACTGTAACTGAGTTCAGCTGCCGGTAGTCAATACATAAGCGCATAGAACCGTCCTTTTTCTTCACGAAAAGGACTAGAGAACCCCACGGAGAAACGCTCGGGCGGATAAATCCACGATCGAGCAACTCCTGGAGTTGGACCTTCAGCTCGTCCAACTCGCGCGGTGCCATCTTGTATGGGGCCTTCGATGCCGGCGCAGTCCCCGGTATCAATTCGATGGCGAACTCAACCTCCCTCGGGGGAGGTAAACCCGGCAACTCCTCTGGGAAAACATCCGGAAACTCTCTGACTACTGGCACATCGGAGATCTGAGGAGCACTGCTGTCTGAGGAGCTGATCAATGATACCAGAAATCCCTGACAACCGTGCGCAATGAGTCTCTGCGCCTGAAGTGCAGAAATAATCGCTATGCCGTCATCCCGGATTCCAAGGAACTCCCACGAGGGTTGGCCTGGAGGTCGAAATGTGACCACCCTCGAATGGCAATCCACGGTGGCATGCGATGCCGTGAGCCAGTCCATGTCCAAAATAACGTCGAACTCAATCATATCTAACACTGACAGGTCCACGGTGAGAGTGACCCTTCCGAAATCCAAGGGGCACCCTCTGACCTCCTGAGTTACCTCCAGAACATCTCCTGAAGGCAGGGTCACAGATAACTGATGTGGTCTAAGGGTCGCTAACCTGCAGATCTTGCTTAGGAATGCTCGTGATATAAATGAAAATGAACTACCAGTATCTATGAGCAAGTCTGCGGTAAATGCATAAAGCGAGACCGTACCTCGGAAGACAGATCTGTCTGCTCGATGGGCCTCATCTCGGGTCACCGCATAAACCCGGCCCGTCTCCGACGGCGGTGGAGGTAGTGCCTGTATAGGAGGCACGGGAGGTAGCTGAGGTAGTGGCGCTCCAGAAATCTGAGGCTGCTGATAAACCAGAAGCTGATACCCGATATAGTACGGCTGCTGAGGCTCCACAACAGAATGCTGAGGTACTGTCGGTGGATGAGTGTGCTCGGAACCCTGCCCGAACATACAGTATACATGGACGGGTGGAGGAGCGGCCGGTTGGGTCCGAGAAGAAGTCCGTGGACCCCGTCCTCCGTGCTGAGCTCGAGTAGAGCCAGTGTGCCCTCCATGAGAACCCTGAGAGGTGACTCCCGCAGCTGTGTCCTGTGCCTTCCGGGCACAATCGCGACTCATATGTCCAGGCTGCTGACAGTAGTAGCAAACCGCCTGCTCCAGGGTACACTGGGACCGCTCATGCTGCCTGGAGCCACACTGAGTACAATGGCGTCTAACCTGGGTCTTCTGATCATGCCGAGAAGACTGAGAAGAGTCGGTCGTGGTACGCCCTGTCTTCTGGGGTCTAGATGAAGCCCCAGAAGTACCCTGTCCGGTCTGGCTCTGCCTACCCCGCTTCCGCGAGGTCTGCTGTGTCTGAGGCTGAGGCTGTGCTACATCAGAAACTGGCTGCTTATCCTTTTTCTTATCTCCAAATAATCTATGTCGGGTAGACTCGATAATGAGGGCTCGCTCCAGTGCCTCTCGGTATGATGTAATGTCGCATGTAGCCATCTGAAGCTGGATGTTCGAGGCCAGCCCTCGAGTAAAGTGCATCCTCCGCTCTCTATCGTCCGCGACCACCAGAGGACAATACTCCGCCAAGCGGTTAAACTCGGCATCATACTCTAATACTGTCCGATCTCCCTGCTGGAGACTCAGAAACTCCTGTCGACGTGTCATCTGGAATGCGACGGGGAAATACTTCTGCTCAAAGGCCTCTCTGAACAGGACCCACGTGACAGGTCGATCGCGGAAAATCGTCTGCTGGGCCGTCCACCATGTCGACGCCTGGTCTCTCATATGATAGGCGGCCAACCCGACCTTCTCCCAATCGGAGCAGGTCATGTACAGGAAGGTATCCTCCACAGTGCTGAGCCATGATCTGGCCACGGTCGGGTCAGTCCCCCCGTGGAACAGGGTGAACCGGCCCTTCACGGACGCAGCCAACGCTGGAATCCGTGATCGGTCCATGGCATGGCCCACAGGGGCCGTCGGTATCACATGCGGTACCTCTGATGTCACTGGTGTCTGCACCGCCGGGGGTACTGACTGCTCTGGCTGACTGGATGGGCCCGATGTCTGCCCCTCCAGGGGTGCGGGCTGAACCGGCTGAGACGCTGGTGGAGCAGGAGGGGGCATCGGCTGAGCAGGGGTCAGTATCAGCTGCAGCGTCTGTATCAGCTGCAGCAGAGTCTGGAGTACCAACTGTAGTGGCTGTGGCGCCGACTGCTCAACTGGTGGTACTGACGCGGGTACAGCTGGTGATGCCACGACGGGTACCACCGGGGGTATAACCGGAACTGCCGATAGAAATGGCGGAGGGACTCTCGGTGATGGAGGTCCCTGAAGTGGAGGAGTCCGTCCTCGATGTCCTGGCTCAACCCCGAGTCGTCGTCCCGAAGACTCTGCCTCGGCTCCGCCAGTCGCAGCTCCCATAGGCTCCTGAATTGTCCTACGGGGTGGTCGCCGCGGCCCACCACGTGGACGGGGCGGAGTCAGCTCGATACGACGGGGCATACCTGTACGGATATAACCCAACGTCAATACAATTATACTTATAATCGCTAACATGTCTTACATTTCTTCTCTGGTCGCCTGGAGGTGTCCCGTCGCTGCCATGTCCCAAACACGTCCATCGAGAAAACGACTCCGACTCAAAATCCGAAAATACCCTCAAGACCACAAGGTATCTCTCAACCTGGGCTCTGATTCAAAATAAATTGTCACGCCCCGAGGAGTCGCTCGTCCGATACCGACCGGACTGCTTCTCCCTCGAACCGGCGGACAATCCGAAAACCCTAGCACATCAACTCTCGCGGTAAGCCTGTACCCAAGCCTATAGAGCTGGAACAAGGCACCGAACGCGTAAAACAAACGACGTCGTCAAACAAAAAGATGCGTACCGGTACGACTTACGACAAAGCAAAATAAAACGAAGGCCTCCATGGCACACAAAAATACAACCATATCGAAAATACAACAGCGGAAAAGGTGAAGTAACAGAAATAGAAAATGAATAGGAAGGGTACCAACATGTACCCACAGCGAATACAAGAAAAATCCTCGAAAGTCGCCTCGACACACATATACAGGGACAGGCAGACAGGCACTCCAGTCGATCATCCTGAAATATAGAAAAACATGTCTAACGCTGTGAGTCCTAGAACTCAGCGAATACACAGGTATGCACAAGGAGATATAATAACAGTAAGTACCAGCAACTAAAGAAGAAAGTGCAGTAATAATAAAAGTAGATCTAAACCAGCAGACGAGAAGTATACCTACCTGTGCCGAACCATCCCCGTAGTATGCATGTCAATCAAGTGCAGCAATCAAGTAGAGCAATCACAACCAGATGCATCAATGCACAGTATGCTCATGATGCAGCATGGGTCACCCCTGACGCCAGTCGGCTACTATCGCCTCTACGCGAAACCGAGTGGGTAGGGCTCTGACCGGGTCCTCCCTCCACTTAAACGGCCATCGTCGTGACTTACACGACACCGAATGAGCCGGGTCTCAGACCCTGAACGTACTCTGTCATCGGACAAAGTGACGTTCCCTGCCCCTCACTATCATCGGATAGGTAGGGGACCTGTCGGAGCGTCGTGGCCTATAATCCACTAACGAAGAGTGGAACTGGGACTGCACGACAGGTAAAGTGGCAGGTATGACGACCCATCTCAACCACTAGGGGAGTCAAAGGTCACCTGCATATGCCCCTACACCAGTAGCACGTCCGACGACCCATCTCAACCTCCAGGAAGTCAAAGGTCGTCCGCCTATGCTACGTGCACGATGATGCATGTCACTATCCCATGCATCACCCGCTATCTAACTCTACTGTCACTATATGAAATGCAGTAGTATAAATAACCGGGATGCACCATAGCCTAAACCCTAACGCGAGGTATAAGGTATGCTATCCGTAAATCTAACAGATACAGAAAGATGGAACAGTAACCTAAGCAGATAACAAATATCGGAATAGAAGTACAGGTATAAAACTATCAGGTAACCCTACTGTTACCATATCTAGCTATGCATAACAGATGACTATATCTAGTAAAGATAAGTCAAGCGTACTCGCCTCGATATAAGAAGTCCAAGTGTCGAGAACCCCCCGTCCAAAATAGTATCCGCGACGTAGTAGCAAAATCAATCAATGACCTGCATCCCAAAAATACTACTTAGCTAATAATACAATTACAAAGCTAAGCAAATAACTCCCTAAATCAAGTTAGGGTCAACCCTAATACGGTAGTCATTTAATCCATTCTGACCAAATGACTAACCCCTACTCCTTGGGTCTGGGTTTGATTTAAGTCTATCCCAAACCCGACCTAGAACCAACCCAACTTCATTCTAGGTCCAACTATAACCTAAACCATAACTTCCTCCTTGATCTAGACCAATCAACTCCTACGGTGCAAATTGATCCACACCAACACAGTCTAAAATCAACCCCCTACCATAGGCTATGAACTGCACAACACCCAATCCCAAGCTCATGGTAGCATGGCAGCAACGGAACCGAAACCAGAAAATAGGTAAAGAATCAGAGTAAGATAATACTCAACCCTAATTCCTCATCAACCGAACACAGCAACTGATCCCAGCCAAGCATAGTATTCTGACCGAACTCCCAAATCAACATCCTGGTCCGATCATGATCACACTAACACCCAAGCAACATCCCAATCCAAAAGAGCAAACGCAACCATAGTTAATCCAAGCTCAAATTCATAATTCCCAAACTTAATCCCAACTGATACCACACCCAACCGAATCATCAAACAACCCCAGCATCCTCCAAATCCACAGACCAAGAACAGAATCGAAGAAAGGGTAGAAAACAAGATTGACATCCAACTACAACAAGAACAGTACACTAATTCAGAACCAATCCCATTGTCAACTGTTCTTACCTCAGGTTGAGTCGATGCAGTGGTTCGCTGCCCAAATCTGAGTATAGCCGAGACCACCAAACAACAAACAGAACCTTCAATTCAGAAGCTAGGTCACGCACGAGATCGTAGAGGTAAAAGCCGGATCAACACCAAATCAAGATCAATCCCTAATCGTATCATCTACCCATTTGAAATACATAGCAGAGGTCAAAACAGAGGCTACGATGACAAAAACCAATCATCCCGAACACAACTAAAACAAAATACCACAAGAACTCATACCTTTGTGAACCCTAGATCCCTGCTTGAATCTGAGAACAACCCCCTGATCGCCCGAAACAGAGTGTGTCGAGGGGAGGGCGATCTCCTGCGGTTCCTGTTTGAAACCTCCTCCAAGAACCCTAAATCCACAGATACGAAGGTTCGCCAAATCATAAACTCGCTCACGATCGGAACATTCGAAACCACACAACCACACACCTTTGATTCGCCGGAACGGAAAACGGTCGATCCAAGCCCTACGTGCACACGCGAGATCTCGGTAGTGAAGAACCCTTTCTCAGACGCCGACGATCTCGACGGAGAAGACGAAGCCGCGAGCGAGAGAGAGCGGATCGACTGCGATCTGATCTGCGCAAAACGAGGGGGGGGGAATAAATTAATATACTAAGGCATATTTGCATCTAACCCCTCAATTTCTAAACTTCTCACAGACGCCCATAAGTTCAAAAATTTTACGTTTTAACCCTTGGAAATTCCCGGATTCTCACAATGTTGGCCGTCTATAATCAACAAATTATAGAACGATCATGAGTGACACCTAGTAGTACAACATGACCCCCAATTAATCGAAAGATCAACGATTGACCTCAGAAGTAATTCTGACACCCTTCAGCAGCTCTAATGAATCGTGCCCCATTCCCTTCACCATCTTATACCCACTTGGTTCAGGACACGATCTATTTGTGTCAGTCCCCACTAGGCTGACTACGTCACACCTAGCCCAAGTAATGTCTTTCTCGTCCTTTGGATTTCTAATTACTCTCATGTATTTTAGAGACTCGCACTCCAAACATGATATACTCTGGCCAGAGGTTTTGAGTAACAATCCGACGATAGGCCTGGGTATACATCTCCTCGCATGGAGTGGTGAATCCTTTGTAGGTTGTTCAAACATCTTCGGGCACTTCGACTTATACCCAATCATCCTGGGTCCACACCTTCTTGGAGATGCTTGCTTAAGATGTTAAAGTATAAGTCTCCGTGACCAAGATGACTTGAACACCGCAAGTCAAAGGAACATCGCACTTAAGCCGCAGTAAGAACTTCATTGACATATCTATATAGATAACCATATGAAGTCTTACAGCTAGTCACTCCAATGAACTAGTTCCCTTAACTAGCATCCATGTTTATCTCTGGACATCCCAATGTCACCAGCCAGTGAGAATCAGCTGATTAGAGAATAACCCATGCTAGTCTCAACAGAATTGATAGTGTCCGTATTTATCAATTCATCGACTAGGGATATTTTCAATACTTCACATTTGCACATTTAAAGATAATCACTAGTTGTGATCCCATCACAAATTCTCTTATGCTGTGAGTTGTATTGCGGACATTCAGTAGATAAGTTTAAGATCCCAATCAAATACAAACATGTATACTCAAATAGTGAATTATCATTTATTAAAATAAATGTTTACAATCATAAGGCGATTGTCTTAGGACACTTCTCTCATATCACTAACAGATCGTACGCTGGCAAGGCAAAAGACCTAGTGGGACTAGGCACACCTAGTGGGACTAGGTGAAGTCCAGGTAGATCGGGGAGATCGTACGCTGGCAAGGCAAAAGACCTAGTGGGACAGACACTAGATCGGGGAGATCGTACGCTGCAAGTTGCATCAATGATGTTCCTCTTTAAGTGTTTTAATGTTTGACAATTCACTTAAGTCAGTGATATATTGAACAGACAAAGGGGAGCAAAAGAGAAGTAACCTTAGTTGAAGAAAAGTCCTAGTTAATCTAGGCATCGGAACCCTAAAGACCTAGCGAAGGGTTGCTAGGCACCTAGCGAAGGGTTGCTAGGTATCGAAACCTCAAGACCTAGCGAAGGGCTGCTAGGCACCTAGCGAAGGGCTGCTACGAATCGTAACCCTAAGACCTAGCGAAGGGCTGCTAGACACCTAGTGAAGGACTACTAGGCATAGAAGACCTAGCGAAGGACTGCTAGGCACCTAGCGAAGGGATGCTAGGCATAGAAGACCTAGCGAAGGATTGCTAGGCACCAGGCGAAGGACCGCTTGGTAACAAAGACCTAGCGAAGGGCTGCTAGGCACCTGGCGAAGGACTGCTAGGAAATGAAGACTTGGTCCGAGGGATTGAGCAACTTAGCGGGGTGATGACTAAGGACAGGAGTAGAGACGGGTCAGGGTTTGGGCGTCTCGAGGTCCGGAGGTATCGGAAGCTAAGCAAAAGTCCACCCGAAGGACGGGGTGGCAACCTACTCCTGAAAGGAGTAGGTGAAGTGCGAGTTCTTGGGGATGGGAACTTGTGCCGGTTCGACCTAGGGTTTCGTGCAAATCCGAAGTCCGAACCAAGTTCTTAAGACCACTATTATATGTATCTATGCTTTGTGGTTGTATATCTTGCAGGTACCAAGATTGGAAGATGGAGCAGCCTGCTGAAAGCCCTAGCCAGGGCGCCCTCATTCACCAGGGCGCCCTCATGCACCAGGGCACCCTGGTCAAACACCATTTCACTGTCTCGATGCCAGAAGCACAGGATAAGCGCTGACTGGGTTTAAGATGGGCGCCCGAAAGATCCGGGGCGCCCTGGTCAAAGCTGTTATCAGCTGCGGCGAGGTAGACGCAGGGATAAAGTTTGACCGAGTCTTCCGGGGTGCCCCCAGCGTCCAGGGCGCCCCCAGGAGGCCTATATAAGAGGTCTCGACCCCCTTGCTTCAATATTATTATTCCAGAGCAATTCTGATCATTCCGACCGACGACAACGGGCTAGAAACAAGGCTCTACGACCGGGAGGCTCCAGGAGGAGGTGCACGGCACTTCGGAGGTCCAGATCGGCCGAGTTTCAGATTTTTGTTCGATTTGATTTCATTTAATTACGCACTTAATTTTTCTATATTATTGCTTGTAAATCTTACACTGTAAGTCGGGTTTCTCCACATTCGGAAAGTCCGGGAAGGAGACCAATAGGGGACGGGCGTTCCCGTACATAGGCCTTGGATGTACTGACCCTGGGGGGTCGGGAACCAAGTAAAAATCCCGCGTGTCCAAATCCAAATTAAATCTAAATTGAATACAAATTAAATTAAATTCAAATATTAATTCAATTAAATATTAATTAAATTGAAATTAAATATTAATTAAATATTAATTAAATTCACATTAAATATTAATTAAATTCAAATAAAATATTAATTAAATTCAAATTAATTAAAATTAAATTCAAATTAAATACAAATTAATTAAAATTAAATCCAAATTAAATACAAATTAATTAAAATTAAATCCAAATTAAATTCAAATTAAATACAAATTAATTAAAATTAAATCCAAATTAAATTCAAATTAAATACAAATTAATTAAAATTAAATACAAATTAAATTCAAATTAAATACAAATTAATTAAAATTAAATCCAAATTAAATTCAAATTAAATTCAAATTAATTAAAATTAAATTCAAATTAAATTCAAATTAATTAAAATTAAATTCAAATTAAATACAAATTAATTAAAATTAAATCCAAATTAAATTCAAATAAATTTAAATTAAATTCAAATTAATTCAAATTAAATTCAAATTAAATCCAAATTAAATTCAAATTAAATCCAAATTAAATTCAAATTAATTCTAATTAAATCTTAATTTAATCCTAATTAAATCTTAATTTAATCCGAATTAAATCTTAATTAAATTCGAATTAAATCTTAATTTAATCCTAATTAAATCTTAATTAAATTTAAATTAAATCTTAACTAAATTCGAATTTAAATTCAAACTTAAATTCAAACTTAAATTAAATTGAAATTCAAATTTAAATTAAATTCGAAATTCAAATTAAATTAAATATTAATTAAATTCAAATTAAATTCAAATTAAATTAAATATCAAATTAATTCAAATAATTCAATTAAATTCAATTAAATTCTAAATAATTCAAATAATTCAATTAAATTCAAAGTAATTCAAATAATTCAATTAAATTCAAATTAATTCAAATAATTCAATTAAATTCAAATTAAACCTAAATTAAATATTAATTAAATCAATTTAATTCAAATTAAATTCAAAGTAAAATTAAGTTGAATCCAAATTAAAACTTCACTTAAATTAACTTTATCAATTAATTTCTAATTAATTCAACCCCAATTAATTCGTAATTAACCTGAATCCAACTAAAATCTTAAATAACTTAAACTCAAACTAAAATAAAATTTTACCCAAAGTGTAACAATTAAAATTAATAATATTAAATATGTCAAAGTGGATTGACATATTCGCGGGTTTACTCGACATGTATTAAATCGGGAATTTGATACATTTTAGAAACTTAAGTAAAATTATCTGACTTGGTTGACTCATGCATAATTGTCATGTCATGCATTTGCTATTTATTTTAAATATATGGCATATCATTCATATTTAAATTTTATGCATAATTTAGAACGGCTATAGGAAAAAGAATAATTGAAACTTGATCAACCTAGTATTGGGTGGATGTGAGATGATAGTACGTTAGGGAAGCCATCTTGGCGGAACTAGCCGAAGCTACCGATCCAAGACCCAAACTAGTTAGACCAGAATTTTTCAAAAAGTGATTTTGAAAATGAAATTTCATTAAAAGGTTTTGTCAAGAAAAGGGTGGATGATCCCATAAGGCTACGGCCAAAGAAGGTCTAGTGCCTCGCCAAGACCTGGAAGCCAATTTTTGAAATTCAAATTCAAGTTACTTCTTGTCAAATTCAAATCTAACACAAGCTTCAATTAATTCATAGAGTTAATAAATTAAGAAAAATAAATTAAGCATCTCACAATACACCTATAAGGCAACTATGCTTGTTGTATTGATACATCTAAAATGGGTGAGATGTTAAGGACTAATAAATTGAAAAATATTTTTCAAAATTGTTTTTCAAAATCATTAGAATATTTTTCTAAAAATATATTTTCAAAATAGTGCTTCAACATAGTAATGTTTTTATGGAATTCATGCTTGTCTGATTGAATATACATATTATACTTTTTCCAAAATTATATCCTTTCAAAAATTGTTTGACTCACTCAATTAGACACAAGCCTCTTAGGACAACACTAAAATTCCTTAAGGTACTTAGATAGAGTCAAACGGTGTTGGATGCAGGGGGAGTGCTTTGTTCTTTATATTAAAAATATTTTTTGGATTATCGGTTCTTTGACTTTGATAAACCCTAAAGACACAGAGGAAAGGTCCACTTTATGATCTTCAAGGACTCCTAGGACGTGTCAAATTTAGGGGGAGTCTAACAAATTTTAAATCAGTTTGAAAATTATTATTCTTTTGATCTGAATCAAACCTTAAGACTCAGAGGAAGAGTACTTGTGGTCAACAAGCTTCCCGGGACTGGGTCAAGTTTAGAGGGAGGTCAAATTAAAAGACTTATTTTAATAACATGTTTTCATATTTTCAAAATCTAAGTCTTTCAAAATACTATTATTCTATTTGTTAAAATTTGTGTGACTTATGAAATTAGTTTTATAATGTTTACTTGGGTTGGAGAATGTCCAGGACACTTAGGAAAATGTCCTTGTAGTCAACAAGGTTTCCCAGGATAGTGTCAGACTGGAACATAAACCAAGTCAAGTAAAATATTGAGTCTTCAAAAGTTCACACATTTTTCTAATTGCACTAGCATATATTTTCAAAAGTAATATTATTTTTTTTAAAAAAAATTCTGTTAATATTTACTTGAGTTTAAAAAATTTCCAGGACACTTGGGAAATTGTCCTTGTAGTTAACAAGGTTTCCTAGGATTGTGTCAGACTGAAAAAGAATCCTAGTCAAGTAAAATATGATGTTTCAAAAATTACTTATACTTTTCAAAGTCTCATCTTTGCCAAAAATAGTTAGTATTTGTAAAATATGCATAATATTTATATTTTCCAGAATAGCATTCTTTCGAAAGTTATGCACTTTCCAAAAGTACTTAATTTTCAAAAACTCAATATATTTTTCAAAGGTACTTATATTTTTCAAAAATTACTTATCATCTTTCAAAATATTTGTACCTTCAAAAAATTCTTTTTCAAAATATTGTCTAAAGTTTTCTGAGCTCATAATACTTAAGTATTAGTTTTATGCTATGTCTTCAAAATTTTATACTAAGTATTTTCAAAATACTCTCATTGTTGGCGCAAGTATTTCTATTTTTTTTATGTATGACAAAGGGGGAGAGGTGTGTGCTTAAGTTAGAAATATTTTCCCCAAAGATCAAAAATGTAGTTTTAAAACTTATATCATTTTTTGATCATTTTTACCCCAAGGACAGTAAGTTAGCCCCTTTAAACCAATCTAACTTAAGTTATTGTCAAACATCAAAAAGGGGGAGATTGTTGGTGTAAGTTGCATCAATGATGTTCCTCTTTAAGTGTTTTAATGTTTGACAATTCACTTAAGTCAGTGATATATTGAACAGACAAAGGGGAGCAAAAGAGAAGTAACCTTAGTTGAAGAAAAGTCCTAGTTAATCTATGCATCGGAACCCTAAAGACCTAGCGAAGGGCTGCTAGGCACCTAGCGAAGGGTTGCTAGGTATCGAAACCTCAAGACCTAGCGAAGGGCTGCTAGGCACCTAGCGAAGGGCTGCTACGAATCGTAACCCTAAGACCTAGCGAAGGGCTGCTAGGCACCTAGTGAAGGACTACTAGGCATAGAAGACCTAGCGAAGGGCTGCTAGGCACCTAGCGAAGGGATGCTAGGCATAGAAGACCTAGCGAAGGATTGCTAGGCACCAGGCGAAGGACCGCTTGGTAACAAAGACCTAGCGAAGGGCTGCTAGGCACCTGGCGAAGGACTGCTAGGAAATGAAGACTTGGTCCGAGGGATTGAGCAACTTAGCGGGGTGATGACTAAGGACAGGAGTAGAGACGTGTCAGGGTTTGGGCGTCTCGAGGTCCGGAGGTATCGGAAGCTAAGCAAAAGTCCACCCGAAGGACGGGGTGGCAACCGTCTCCTGAAAGGAGTAGGTGAAGGGCGAGTTCTCGGGGATGGGAACTTGTGCCGGTTCGACCTAGGGTTTCGTGCAAATCCGAAGTCCGAACCAAGTCCTTAAGACCACTATTATATGTATCTATGCTTTGTAGTTGTATATCTTGCAGGTACCAAGATTGGAAGATGGAGCAGCCTGCTGAAAGCCCTAGCGAGGGCGCCCTCATGCACCAGGGCGCCCTGGTCAAACACCATTTCACTGTCTTGATGCCAGAAGCACAGGATAAGCGCTGACTGGGTTCAAGATGGGTGCCCGAAAGATCCAGGGCGCCCTGGTCAAAGCTGTTATCAGCTGCGGCGAGGTAGACGCAGGGATAAAGTTTGACCGAGTCTTCCGGGGTGCCCCCAGCGTCCAGGGCACCCCCAGGAGGCCTATATAAGAGGTCTCGACCCCCTTGCTTCAATATTATTATTCCAGAGCGATTCTGATCATTCCGACCGACGACAACGCGCTAGAAACAAGGCTCTACGACCGGGAGGCTCCAGGAGGAGGTGCGCGGCACTTCGGAGGTCCAGATCGGCCGAGTTTCAGATTTTTGTTCGGTTTGATTTCATTTAATTACGCACTTAATTTTTCTATATTATTGCTTGTAAATCTTACACTGTAAGTCGGGTTTCTCCACCTCCGGAAAGTCCGGGAAGGAGACCAATAGTGGACGGGCGTTCCCGTACATAGGCCTTGGATGTACTGACCCTGGGGGGTCGGGAACCAAGTAAAAAATCCCGCGTGTCTTTTGTTTTGTTTTTCTTCGTTCTATTTATTTTTCGCTGCGCTAACACTCTAAGTCTAGAACGAAAGTTACGAAGATTTCCGCGAAGATTTCAAACGATCGATATTCACCCCCCCCTCTATCGACGGCACCGGTCCTACAAGTGGTATCAGAGCAATAACTACTTGTTGGATCGAGAAGCCTGATAGAGGGGGGGGGGTGAATATCGGAAAACTTTCGGATTTGAATAAGAGTAGGTACGCAGTGGAAATTAAATGAAAGACACAGAGACGCAATCGATTTACTTGGTTCGGAGCCTGTGTCGACTCCTACTCCAAGGCCCACGGTCGTTGACCGTTTACTTTGGGCAATTCTATATTTGGCGCAAATAAGTTACACAATTTTATTTACAAAATTAAATGCAATAGAATATTAAATAAAAAATTACGCTCTTCTTTTTACCGACGTCCGGAGTAGGTCGACTCTTTCGGGGCAGCAGGACGTCGTTAGCTCGAGGTGAAGCGTTTCCGGAGCACGGCGCGAGCGTGGAAGCTTGGGAGCGAAGTTATTGTCAAGCTTGGGGTCGAGGGGTGCTATTTATAGCACCTAGGGCGCCCTGGACGTCGGGGGCGCCCTTCCACGTGTCAGCCGATCCGCACTTCGCTCGGTCAAGCTTTATCCCACCTTAATAGGGATGAGGTTTGACCTCTGGGGCGCCCTGGTCGCTGAGGGCGCCTTGGTTGACGCGGTCTTCTCGGCTGGATAGAGTTGATCGGCCTCGCTGGCATAGGCGCGAAGCGCCTTGGCACCTGAGGGCGCTCAGGGCGCCCTGGCTGCTGAGGGCACCCTGGATGCAGAGGGCGCCTCGGCCAGTGGTTAGCCGAACTCCTTTTTACCTTACTTGTTTCTTGTTCACCTTGGAGGCGCCCTAGACACTCAGGGCGCCCTACTCAGCTGCTGCCTCACTCCTTTGAGCCTCTCTGAGCTGCAGACACACGTTCCTTTGGTCCTGCATCCAGGGTTAGTCCGAAAACAAAATAAAGCATTAATTTATACAGCCTTAGCTGTCTTGGTTCTGACTTTGGTCTCCAAAATGGAGCCCTAGGTCGAACCGACGCCTACTGTTCCCTCGACGGGGAACGCGTCCTCACCTACTCCTCTCGGGAGAATGTACCTGATGCTAACCGCTCCTTTGGTTGGACTTTTGCCTGACGGTCCTTTGCCAGGTCTTGGATACTGGCAGTCCTTCGCCAGTTGCCTAGCAGTCCTTTGCTAGTTGCCTAGCAGTCCTTCGCTAGGGCTTGGATACTGACAGTCCTTCACCAGTTGCCTAGCAGTCCTTCGCTAGGGCTTGGATACTTGCAGTCCTTCGCCAGTGCCTAGCAGTTCTTTGCTAGGGCTTTGTATCCTGGCAGTCCTTCGCCAGGTGCCTAGCAGTCCTTCGCTAGGACTTTTCCTGCACACTCAGTGAATATTGTTAGATCACAAACAAACTTAACTTTGAATCCTTTGCCAATATCAAAACAAGGTTCGATATGGTGCTTCCTGCACCAACACAATATTGGTCCTAAGACACGTAGACAAGATTATGATCGTGTGCTAACTCAAACAGATGTCGGTGTTAGTTTCCAAAGATCAGCATCACTGTGGAGCTAGTCTTAAAAATCCAACACCACAATATGATCAGAACCAACACAGTGGTGTTGATTTTTGAAGACCATCACCATTGTGGTGTTGATCTTCAGAAACTAACACCGGCATCTGTTTTAGTTGGCACACAATTATAATCTTGTCTATGTGTCTTAGGACTAGTATAGTGCTAATTTTTAAAAACCAGTACCACAGTATTTATTGGTGCAATTTACACTAATGGTCAAACTTTGATTTTAATGTATGACAAAAGGGTTAAAGTTAGGCGTGTTATTTTCTAACCTTGTTACCAAGTGTACAGTATTGAAAGGCTTAGGACCTAACACCAGGCTGAAGTACAGAGTGGTTGAGTCCTAGCAGGAAGTCCAGTTGGATCCACAGGGCCTGACAACTGACTGAAGTCCAAGTTGGTGGAGACTTGGCATGAATTCCAGCTAGGTGCGCAGGACTTGACAGTTAGCTGAAAGACCTGGTGAGTTAAGGAGCTAAATAAATTTGCACAAGCTAAGTGAGGTAAGCCACTGGAGGAGTGAATTCCAGTAAGGATGAGTCCCTGATAGGTACTTTAGGCGCGGTCCAGTTTAGAACTATTTCAGAGCTCTAAGCTTAGGACATGACTAGATCCTAGTCTTAGGAAGACAAAATCTAATTAATATTGAATTTTATTTTACCCGTTTATACTTGTACTAACTTTAGTTTGCAGGGTATACTTGGATTTTGGACTAACATATTTTGTAGAGTCTAAAATTGTAAATTTCAGTCTTGATTGAACAGTACCCGAGGTGGGACTTGAGGCACCTCAGTTGGGACTGGAGGTGCCACAGGTGGTTGAGGTCGCCTTGGCGCAGCAGTCGCTGAGGATGAGATTTCAACGGACTGAGGCTCCTCAATTGGGATCCGTGGCGCCTCAGTTGAGAACTGAGACGCCTGATTTTGGACCCAAAGCGCCTTCCAGAGGATAAGTTACGCAGGCTTCGGATCACATAAGTATTTCAAGTCTGAGGTGCCTTAGTTGGGAACTGAGACACCTCAGTTGTCCTATATAAGGAGCTAGAACTCAAGACTTCAAAAACAACTTCTACACTTCGATGTTGAGCTCTGGCGATCATCCTGCTTTCTCATCTTCTTGTTGTGGCCCTGCTACGACTCGACTACATCTGACCACTACCAGAAGACCGATACCAACACACAAGCGCTCACATCCAAAGATTCAAAAAGTGTTGGCAACCTTTATTTTATTGTACTTACTCTATTGTACTTGAAAGGGACAGTATAGGGTGTTATATTATGCCTATCTCTCTGTATTCGATCACTCTACATGAGTTTATTGGTAGAAAATTTTAGTGGATTACCATCAATAGGTTTAGCGGACCTGAGTCTTAGAGTAGGAGTCGCTGAAGACTTTGAACTAAGTAAAACCGCTTGTGTTCTGTTCGACTTATGTTTTGTTTCTTCGCCTTAATTTTCACTACACACTTTCTTTATAAATCTGAAAAAGGCAAGTTGTTTTAAAAATCACGTGATTTACGCTCACCCCCTTCACGTGCAATAATCGTACAATATTTGTTGGTGTAAGCCCTAAGAGCCAATCATGTGTTGATTGAGGCTATAAAATATCATATTTATAAATAAAAGATAATGCTTTCATTATTATATTTACTTCGTGCTTGTGCCAGCTGAATAAATATAATAATATCCTAAAATAGTACTTATGATATACAATATATCAATTGGTTGAATTAATTATGAGAGGCTGTCGAGAACACTACTCTTAAATATTCCCAGTCAAGCTTTGATATACAAGGCTATATTAATACGTTAATTCCAGTATGTAGGTCAATTGATGACTTGCTCTCACAAGTTCTGGATATGAGATATCAAGTTGGCACATGAGTAAATATTAGAGAATATGTATTGAACTGACCATCCATAAGAAAGTTTTATAGATGATTATATGAGTGTCATAAATTTTCTCATAGTGACTATTGATATGAATAGTCCTTATTCCTGAAGTCACTATGGTTCCTTACATAAGGAGTTGTATATTTTAGTATCGTCAAACATCATCCATAATAGGGTGGATTATAAAGTCGATCACTGGGTTTGCAATACATTAGGCGGAGAGATGTGAGTAATGTAGATGGAATCTATCCCTCCCATATGACGGGAGTGATATCTGTGGGCTCCTTGATCAAGTAGGACTACTAAAATGCATGGTCATGCTCAAATAAGTTAATATGAGATATTAAGCTTATTGAGTTGAGTGAGTATACTTGGGGATCAAGAAACACAAAGATTGATAAGAGCATGACACGGTTTATGTCTTATTGATCAATCTAGATATCAAGGATAGAAGGACAAAGTCATACAAGATAATAGACACTGAAAGGTTAGGTCGGATCTTGACATTCTCGTCACTAGGGTAGCAATGATGCATTACTAGATATCGCACATTGCTTGAGAAAAATGTGTTGAGGTCTAATTCGAAATTTGATTAATTAAGTTAAACTCAAATGAATCCAATTGGAATATGAAATTGAGTCTATTCCGAGTTAGTCTCATTTAGATTAGACGACTGAACCCCTGAAGAAAGGATAATGTTAATTAAAAGGTTTTGATCCGGGTGTATGATTTTTAGAAGGATTGAGGGCTCGGTCGGGTTCGATTATCGATCTGAACTGGTAGTAAACAGGCCGGAACAAAGGTCACCCCAGAGTCGGGACCCTTGAGGTTGGTCATCCAAGGTCGGAATCCTCGAGGTCGGTCATCCGAGGTCGGTACCCTTGAGGTCGGTCATCGGAGGTCGGAACCCTCGAGGTCGGTCGTCCGAGGTCGGGGCCCTCGAGGTCGGGCATCCGAGGTCGGGCATCCGAGGTCGGAACCCTCGAGGTCTCGAGGTCGGTCATCCGAGGTCGGAACCCTCGAGGTCGGTCATCCGAGGTCAGAACCCTCAAGGTCGGCCGTCCGAGGTCGGGACCCTCGAGGTCGGTCATCCGAGGTCCGTATCCTTGAGGTCAATCATCCGAGGTCTAGATGCTCGGGGCCGGTCATTCGAGGTCATCCCCTCGAAGTCTATTGTCAGAGGCCAGGTACTCGCGATCACACGGAGACGACCGAACGACTGCAAGCCTCTCCTATCGCATGAGCCTTTCTTATCAAATATTCAGAAGTTAATCCCCTCTGGCATAATCATTGCCTGACACAGCCACCAATAATTAAAGAGGGACAGAAGAGACAACTCCGACATGGTGTCAAGCGGCTGTGACAGTTTCTCAACATTAATGTGGTTGTCACTATCGTGATCTGTCGATTGATCTTCTCTTAATGAGACGTGACAGCTCACACGTGGGAAGACCCTTTCTTCCCCCTATATAAAGCCCATTTGAACTTCAGAAAAAGGATCACTGCCATTTTGCAACCACTCCACCATATTGATAGATTTGTTTCGGTCCGACCTCCCAAGCTATAGCAGACCGGGTCGGCTTGGTTAGACCGAGTCATCCGAGGGAAAACCGATCTTCGCTTGTCGACAGGATCAAATTTGGCGCCGTCTGTGGGAAATCTCGCCTGATCGAAAGCCGAAGATGAGTGAATCCAATCGGGTGACTGTTACTCTTTCACAGGAAGACTTGGATCTGCTAATAGAAGCTAGAGCCAGGAAATTGGCGGAGGCACAGCAAGCGGGTGCTCGACCCACTCAGCCGGGCCCGGCCGAGCCAACTGCTCGGGTGGGCACCGAAGGAGGGGTTCGACAAGATGAGAGTCCTCACTTTCACCGGGCGCTATTCGGCCCGACCGAGGGAGCAGGACAATCAGACCCCCACGAAGCTACATCTAGTCATACCAGAGCTAACAAAGGGTGGTGAATACTTGGCAAAAATGAAGTAGAGAAATGAAGTAGAGAAACAGCTTGGCAATCAGAAATGAAGTAGAGAAAAAGCTTGGCAAAAGTATTAAGATACTTCGATCCGATCAGGGTGGTGAATACTTGAGTCAAGAGTTTCAAGATTATCTTAGGGACAATGGGATATTGTCCCAATGGACTCCGCCATATACACCACAGCATAATGGTGTATCTGAGAGGCGCAACCGAACCTTGATGGGCATGGTTAGGTCGATGATGAATCATGCAACTCTTCCAAAATCCTTTTGGGGCTATGCACTTAAGACAGCTGTTTACTTGCTAAACAGAGTCCCGACCAAGGTAGTCTCTACTACTCCATATGAGACATGGAATAGTAAGAAACCCCACTTAACTCACCTTAAGATATGGGGTTATCCTGCTTATGTGAAGCGGATTGTATCAGACAAATTGGATGCTAAGTCTGATAAATGTCTATTTATTGGATACCCTAAGGAAACGAAGGGTTACCAATTCTATCATCCCTTGGAACAAAAGGTATTTGTTTCAAGGCATGCTGTATTTCTGGAAAAAGAATTTCTTTTACAAGAAAACAGTGGGAGTGGCATTGAACTTGATGAAGTTCAAGAAACTCCAATAGACATTACAGAGACACCTAGTCTAGACCCACAACCAATACCTCATAATGATGAGCTATCAGTTGAACCTAAGACTACACCACCTCTTCGTAGATCTGATAGGACACGCAATATTCCAGAGAGATACGGATTTCTCGTAAGTGAATCGAACGACGTGTTACTCATAAGCGATGACGAACCTATCAGTTATGAAGATGTTCTGAAAAGTTCAGAAAGGGACAAATGGCTTGAGGCCATGAAGTCAGAAATGGATTCCATGTACGAAAACCAAGTATGGGACTTGGTTAACCCACCTGAAGGGATTAAGCCCATAGGGTGCAAGTGGGTTTTCAAGAAGAAAACCGACATGGAAGGTAATGTTGTTACCTTTAAGGCTAGATTAGTGGCAAAAGGATATCGTCAGAAGCAAGGAATTGATTATGACGAAACATATTCGCCAGTAGCTATGCTTAAATCCATTCGGATGCTCCTAGCCATAGCAGCTCATTATGATTATGAGATATGACAAATGGATGTGAAAACAGCTTTCCTTAACGGAAACCTGCTTGAGGATGTATACATGATACAACCTGAAGGTTTCACATCGGTTGATAAAACCAAAGTATGCAAGCTTCGACGATCCATATATGGACTGAAGCAAGCATCTAGGAGCTGGAACATCCGTTTTGATGAGACAATCAAAAAGTTTGATTTCTCACAAAATCCAAACGAACCTTGTGTGTACAAGAAGGTTAGTGGGAGTGCAGTCGTATTTCTAGTATTATATATCGATGACATATTACTTATAGGAAACGATATATCAGTCTTACAGACAGTTAAAATTTGGTTGTCCAAAACTTTCTCCATGAAAGACCTGGGAGAAGCAACCTATATCCTTGGGATTAGAATCTATAGAGATAGATCAAAACGGTTGCTTGGTCTTTCGCAGTCTACATATATAGACCGAGTGCTAAAAAGGTTTAGCATGTCGGAATCCAAGAAAGGTTACCTTCCCATCAGGCATGGGATCAACCTTTCAAAGTCTATGTGTCCGCGCACAGAAGACGAGAGGATTTGCATGAATAAGATTCCTTATGCATCCGCGATAAGATCTATTATGTATGCTATGTTATGTACAAGGCCCGATGTATCGTATGCTTTGAGCGTCACAAGCAGATACCAGTCGGATCCAGGAATGGATCATTGGGCGGCTGTTAAGACAATCCTTAAGTACTTAAGAAGAACTAAGAATGTGTTCCTAATATATGGAGAAGGAGATATGGTAATACGTGGGTATACAGATGCCAGTTTCCAGACAGATAAGGATGATTCCAAATCTCAGTCTGGATACGTATTTACTTTGAATGGAGGCGCAGTAAGTTGGAAAAGTTCCAAACAAGACACCGTAGCGGATTCCACCACGGAAGCGGAATATATCGCAGCTTCGGAAGCAACAAAGGAAGCAGCCTGGATCAAGAAGTTCGTCTCCGAACTTGGCGTGGTTCCAACCATTGATGAAGTAGTGTCGGTTTACTGCGACAACAATGGAGCTATTGCACAAGCAAAGGAACCAAGGTCTCATCAGCGATCCAAACACGTGCTTCGCCGCTATCATCTGATCAGAGAGATTATAAGTAGGAATGATATACAAATTGAGAAAATTCTCACTGAAAGGAATTTAGCGGATCCTTTAACTAAGGCCTTACCTCAAAATAAGTTTGAGGGTCATGTTAGAGCCTGTGGTATTGGATACCGTAGCGATTGGCATTAGGCCAAGTGGGAGTTTGTTAGTGATATGAGAGAAGTGTCCTAAGGCAATCGCCTTATGATTGTAAACATTTATTTTAATAAATGATAATTCACTATTTGAGTATACACGTTTGTGTATTTGATTGGGATCTTAAACTCATCTACTGGATGTCCGCAATACAATTCACAACATAAGAGAATTTGTGATGGGACCACAATTAGTGATTATCTCTAAATGTGCAAATGTGAAGTATTGAAAGTATCCCTAGTCGATGAATGATAAAAACGGACACTATCAATTCTGTTGAGACTAGCATGGGTTATTCTCTAATCAGCTGATTCTCACTGGCTGGTGACATTGGGATGTCCGGAGATAAACATGGATGCTAGTTAAGGGAACTAGTTCATTGGAGTGACTAGCTGTAAGACTTCATATGGTTATCTATATAGATATGTCAATGAAGTTCTTACTGTAGCTTAAGTGCGATGTTCCTTTGACTTGCGGTGTTCAAGTCATCTTGGTCATGGAGACTTATACTTTAACATCTTAAGTAAGCATCTCCAAGGAGGTGTGGACCCAGGATGATTAGGTATAAGCCGAAGTGTCCGAAGATGTTTGAACAGCCTACAAAGGATTCACCACTCCTTGCGAGGAGCTGTATACCCAGGCCTATCGTCGGATTGTTACTCAAAACCTCTGGCCAGAGTATATCATGTTTAGAGTGCGAGTCTCTTAAATACATGAGAGTAATTAGAAATCCAAAGGACGAGAAAGACACTACTTGGGCTAGGTGTGACGTAGTCAGTCTAGTGGGGACTGACACAAACAGACCATGTCCTGAACCAAGTGGGTATAAGATGCTGAAGGGAATGAGGCACGATTCATTAGAGCTGCTGAAGGGTTTCAGAATTACTTCTGAGGTCAACCGTTGATCTTTCGATTAATTGGGGGTCATGATGTACTACTAGGTGCTACTCATGATCATTCTATAATTGGTTAATTATAGACGGCCAACATAAATCGAAAGCCTATTTAGTCACACGCACTACGAGTAATCCGAGAGATTTAAAACGAGTTGAAAATTGGATTTTCCAATCAAGAGAAATAAGTCGAATCTGAGTTAATCAGAGGCGCAACGGAAACTAAAAATGGCTAAGTCTTTTGAAGGAGGTCCCAACAACACCCTTATTCGGATTCACAGGAAATGAGGTCCAACTGCTGGGGCAGATCAAGCTGGCCATATCACTCGGCGAGGAACCTCTAAGAAGGACAAGGTGGTCTACATTCCAGATAGTAGACGCACCTTCAGCCTATAACGCCATCCTGGGCCGACTGGCCCTAAATGAGTTCCGAGCAGTGATGTCCACTTTCTATCTGAAAGTCAAATTTTCGGTAGGAGATCAGGTCGGTGAAGCCAGAGGAGATCAGAAGGTCGCCCGCCGGTGCTATGTAAATGATGTCCGAGTAGAAGTAAGCAAGGCCCTCCGAGCTGCGCCGGTCAACTGTAACATGGTGCAAACCTCTCCGCCCTCTCCTTGGGCTGAGATGATAGAGGAAAAGGAAGAGGTCCAGCTCTTGCCGGGCCGAGAGGAAACCAAGGTAAGAATAGCTCCAGGGCTACCGCCCGACCTGCGACAACAACTGATAGAATGTCTGACTCGAAACCAAGACGTATTTGCCTGGTCTCAACAAGATTTGAAGGGGGTCAGGCCCGAGATCATGGAACACAAGCTGCACGTGTACCCGGACGCCCGACCTGTGAAGCAAAGAAAGAGAGATTTCAGCCCAGAGCAGAACAAGATCATCCAGGCTGAGGTGGAAAGGTTGCTGAAAGCAGGACACATCCGAGAAGTGCAATTTCCTGCCTGGCTAGCCAATGTGGTGCTGGTCTCCAAGCCGGGCGACAAATGGAGGATCTGCATTGACTTCAGAGATCCGAACAAAGCCTGCCCAAAGGATTGTTACCCGCTCCCCCGAATAGATCAAATGGTAGACTCTACGGCCGGGAGTGAACTTATCTGCATGCTCAATGCCTATCAGGGATATCACCAAGTCCCATTATGCCCGGGTGACCAGGAGAAGGTCAGTTTTGTCACAGCCGAAGGTACCTATTGTTACACAGTTATGCCCTTCGGACTCAAGAACGCCGGGGCAACTTATCAAAGGCTGATGAATAAAGTCTTTAAAGAGCAACTCGGGAGAAACGTAGAAGTGTACGTCGATGACATCCTCATTAAATCCGCCCGGGCAGCCAACCTCAAAGTAGATGTACGAGAGACCTGCTGCACCCTGCGAAGGTATGGCCTCAAACTCAATCCTGCAAAATGTCTGTTCGGAGCCAAGAGTGGGAAATTCCTGGGCTACATCCTGACCGAGCGGGGAATAGAAGCCAATCCGGGTAAAGTGAAAGCTCTGCTAGACATGCCACCGCCCAGAAATCTGAGGGAAGTTCAGTGCCTGACCGGTAGGATCACGACCTTATCCCGGTTCATCTCCCGGTCGGCCGATCGAAGTCTGCCGTTCTTCAAGATCCTGCGCAAGGCCTCCAAGTTCCAGTGGGATGCCGAGTGCGACCGAGCTTTCGAAGAATTGAAAGAATACTTGGTCAGTCTGCCAGTGTTAGCCAAGCCCGAGGGAGGGGAACCATTGTATGTTTACTTATCTGCTACCGAGGGAGCTGTGAGTGCTGTGCTTGTAACCCAGAAACAGACCGAACAACAACCGGTCTATTTCTTTGGGCACTTATTAAAAGAGGCCGAGGGTAGGTATACTACACTCGAGAAATTAGCTTATGTTCTTGTGTTGATGGCTCGGCGGCTGCGACCCTACTTTTTGGCTCATCCTATCCGAGTGCTGACCAATAGCACACTCAGGAAGGTCTTGATCAACCCTGAAGTCTCAGGACGGATGGTCAAGTGGACAACCGAGCTGAGTGAATATGATATCCAGTACCAGCCCCGAACGGCGATCAAAGGCCTTGGCAGATTTCCTGAGTGAGCTTCATACCGAGGAAGGGGAGGAGGTCTGGAAAATATATGTGGACGGGTCAGCCACCCGGGCGGGGAGTGGCTTGGGAATTTTATTGATATCTCCGAAGGGAGACCCCATTCATCTCGCCGTGCGGCTAGAGTACCAAGCTACCAATAATCAGGCGGAGTACGAAACCCTCTTGGCAGGCCTCCAGGCGGCCAGACAGGTCGGGGCCACTCGGGTCATCCTACATTCCGATTCTCAGTTGGTGACTCAACAGGTGGCTGGGCAGTTTGAAGTAAATGACGCGACTCTACAGACTTACGTAGAGGCATATCAACAGTTACAAGCAGAATTTCAAGAAGTTTAGATTATACAGATCCCCCGAGGAGACAATGCTAAGGCGGATGAGTTAACTAGGCTGGCCAGCTCGGTCCGGCCATGGGTCTTCCCCAAGCCTTCGCCTCAGGTCATGCTGGTGGCTTAGGTCGAGAAGGCATCAGAAATGGAGATAGCGGGGGACTGGAGAACTCCGTTCATCGCCTACCTGAAGGAGGGAACTCTGCCGGACAGCCCCGAGCAAGCTCGGATACTGAAAATCAGAGCAGCCCAGTTCACCTTGATAGGGGACGCATTGTACAAGCGGGCTTTCTCCCGACCTCTAGCCAGATGCCTCGGAAAGGAAGATGCGGACTATGTACTTAGAGAAGTGCATTTGGGGTGCTACGGGAATCATTCAGGAGGTCGATCCATGGCTCGGAAGGTCCTGCTGGCTGGTTACTTTTGTCCGACCCTTCAAAAGGATGCAGAGAAGATGGCTCTTTCCTGTCTTTCTTGTCAGAAGTACCAGAATCTGTCTCACCGACCGGTGGAGATGTTGCGAGCGCCCATTGTATCATGTCCCTTTGATCAGTGGGGCATGGATATAGTGGGACCTTTCCCCAGGGCAGCCGATCAGAAGAAATTCCTGTTGGTGGCAGTAGATTACTTCTCCAAGTGGGTCGAGGCAGAAGCTCTGGCTCGGATCACTGAGCAAGCGGTGAAGAAATTCCTTTGGCAGAACATTTTGTGCAGGTATGGCATACCTCATAAGCTGGTATCAGACAATGGTCGGCAGTTTCAAGGTCGGATAATCAGAAATTGGTGCACGGAATTTGGGATCAAACGGGCCTTCACTTCCGTGGCATACCCCCAGAGCAATGGTCAGGTCGAAGTAGCCAATAGAGAGATTCTGAAAGGGCTCAAAGCTAAGCAGGATCAGGTTGGCGGATCCTGGGTGGATGAGCTGCCCGATGTCCTATGGGCCCTTCGAACCACACCCAAAGAGGGGTCGGGGTGCACTCCCTTCCAGTTAGTCTACGGGAGTGAAGCGGTAGTCCCCATGGAGGTCGGCTATGAGTCTGACAGAAGACAACTGTATGGAGAAGACAATGCGGAGAAAAGACGAGCTGAACTAGATCTGATCGAGGAGGTTCGGGCTAAGGCTGCAGTCCGTATGGCTGCTTACCAACAAAGGATGCAGAACCGATACAACCAATAGGTCATACCTCGACATTTCCAAATAGGAGACAAGGTATGGAAAAGAATCAAGCCAGTTGGAGAAGTAGGCAAGCTGGAGCCTCCATGGAGTGGTCCGTTCCTGGTGGTCGAAGCGCTGGGATCGGGAGCCTACTATCTACAAGATGCTCAAGGAAAGCGACTCGGAAGACCTTGGAGTGCAGTGCATTTAAGATTGTATCGTGAGGAGAGTGGAGAGAAATGATCCTTGTAACTGTACTCAGAAAAAGCGATGACAAAAATCCTAACCCCTCAAAAAACAACTGTAGCAAGTTATAAGTGAGCTCTCTCTCACGCACCCACCGGACTCGGCGTCGACCGGGCGTGGCGTTCCACGTTCGGTCGGGCCTGGTCGGGCGTGGCGATCCACGTTCGGTCAGGGTAAGTCGGACGGTGTCCAGACTTTTGCTAAGGCAAGTTATAAGTGGGCTTGCACTCACGCACCCACCGGACTCGGCGCCGACTGGGCGTGGCGTTCCACATCCAGTCGGGCCCGGTCGGGCGTGGCGATCCACGTTCGGTCAGGGTAAGTCGGACGGTGTCCAGACTCTTGCTAAGGCAAGTTATAAGTGGGCTTGCTCTCACGCACCCACCGTACTCGGCGCCGACTGGGCGTGGCGTTCCACGTTCGGTCGGGCCCGGTCGGGCGTGGCGATCCACGTTCGGTCAGGGTAAGTCGGACGATGTCCAGACTCTTGCTAAGGCAAGTTATAAGTGAGCTTGTTCTCACGCACCCACCGGACTCGGCGCCAACCAGGCGTGGCGTTCTACGTTCGGTCGGGCCCGGTCGAGCGTGGCGATCCACGTTCGGTCAGGGTAAGTCGGGCGGTGTCCAGACTCTTGCTAAGGCAAGTTATAAGTGAGCTTGCTCTCACGCACCCACCGGGCACGGCGCCGACCGGGCGTGGCGTTCCACGTTCAGTCGGGCCCGGTCGGGCGTGGCAATCCACGCTCGGTCAGGGTAAGTCGGACGGTGTCCAGACTCTTGCTCGAAAGACATATGAATTAACACATTTCTGTGATCTTCACTGCCAGGGCGTGGCTCCCCACGTTCTGAAAGACAAAAGGGATATTAGGTCAGCTTGGCAAAACTGAACTAATCGAACCAGCGCATACAAGCCAACTTGGCTTCGCTGGTAAAGGTTAACTCGTCGAAAACATGGCAAAACCGCTGAGTCAGGGTATTAACCCGACCGAGCAAAATTGCCGAGTCAGGGTATTCACCCGACCGAGCAAAATTGCCGAGTCAGGGTATTCACCCGACCGAGCAAAATCGTCGAGTCAGGGTATTCCCCCGATCGAGCAAAATCGTCAAGTCAGGGTATTCACCCGACCGTGCGAACTCGCTGAGCCAGGTCGTACGTTCGACCAACCCTCCTTGCTAAGTCAAGGTATCGGCCCGACTAAGCTACAATCCCAGGTCTGGGAAAAAGCCAGGTTGGAAGAGTAACAGCACGAAGCGCCCGAGCTCCTGGCACTTAGCCAAATTTTCGAATCGGTCGAAAAAATCAAACTAGGGAGTCTAGCTCACAAGAATAACTTAAACGTCCCGAATGACCCATACTTAACAAAATTTGGACGTATGATTAGTAGCATCGGCCTTCGACGAAGGGGGCAAGTACATCAAACAAGTGACACTTAGCAAAAATCCAACGCGTCACAAATAGCTAGACGGAATAAGGAAAAAGGGAAAATCCACAGAAATTAGATAAGGCCCGAGGCCATCACAAAGTCGGGCCTAGAAGGCCAAGTCAGGAAATTAGATATCATTACAAAATTTTAAATAGCTTAGAGAGACGGGGCAAAGGCAGACAGAACAGCAGATCGGGCCAAAGAGGGTCGGGACCGCCAAATTAAGTAAGTCTTGGAAAGTTGACCTAAGTGAAGGGAGGGAAGGCATCTTCAGGAATCGATGCCTTGATCCGCCTCAGCTTCACGGCGTTAGGGGGAAGGCCCTCAGGAAGATGACCGGCCTCAGTTAGCTGCTGGATGGCACCTATCGCGCCGAACTTGATCATGCCACCTGTACGCTCTGATACCAGGTTCAGGAAGGAGTCCGACTGGATATAGGCTACTCGGGCAGCTTCAATCCGGGCCGACTCGCCCGACTTATAATCCTCCAACTCCTTCCTGAGTCGGACAAGCTCGGCACCCTGCCCCTGGATAGTGGTCTCCCGAACAGCCAGCTGCGCCTCCTGGCCCACCAGCTGCATCTCTAAACCCTGACGTGCCTCTTGCTGGGCAGCCAGTTCTAGCTCTTTGTTCTTCAGGGCGAGCTGAGTTTGGTGATGAGCTGCATCCGACTCCTTCAATTTCCGCTGAATC
>JAGFNQ010000709.1:85591-105666 GCA_024364735.1 Boesenbergia rotunda | reverse complement strand
TCGGACGGTGTCCAGACTCTTGCTAAGGCAAGTTATAAAGTGAGCTTGCTCTCACGCACCCACCGGACTCGGCGCCGATCAGACGTGGCGTTCCACGTTCGGTCGGGCCCGGTCGGGCGTGGCGGCCCACGTTCGACCTGAGGTAAGTCGACGGTGTCCAGACTCTTGCTAAGGCAAGTTATAAGTGAGCTTGCTCTCACGCACCCACCGGACTCGGCGCCGATCGGGCGTGGCGTTCCACGTTCGGTCGGGCCCGGTCGGGCGTGGCGGTCCACGTTCGACCTGAGGTAAGTCGGACGGTGTCCAGACTCTTGCTAAGGCAAGTTATAAAGTGAGCTTCCACTCACGCACCCACCGAACCGGCGCCGATTGGGCGTGGCGTTCCACGTGTCGGTCGGCCCGTCGAGGCGTGCGGTCCACGTTCGACCTGAGGTAAGTCGGACGGTGTCCAGACTCTTGCTCAGGCAAGTTATAAGTGAGCTTGCTCTCACGCACCCACCGGACCCGGCGCTGATCAGACGTGGCATCCCACGTTTGGTCGGGCCCGGTCGGGCGTGGCGGTCCACGCTCGACTCGAGGTAAGTCGGACGGTGTCCAGACTCTTGCTCAGGGGAAGTATGAAATGACATCTCGCCACAATATTCGCTGTAGAAGCGTGGCTCCCCACGCTCGAAGAAACAGCAGATCTGCTCAAGTAAAGTGAATCGGGACGAACCGAAACTAGTGATATGGTTAACTCGAAGGAAACTAAATTCAACACGAGTCAGGGCGCCGACCCGACCGAGCCAAATCGCCGAGTCAGGGGCCGACCCGACCGAGCCAAATCCCGAGTCAGGGCCGACCGACCGAGCCAAATCGCCGAGTCAGGTCGCCGACCCGACCGAGCCAAATCGCCGAGTCAGGGCGCCGACCCGACCGAGCCAAATCGCCGAGTCAGGGTCGCCGACCCGACCGAGCCAAATCGCCGAGTCAGGGTGCCGACCCGACCGAGCCAAATCGCCGAGTCAGGGTCCGACCGACGAGCAAAATTGCTGAGCCAAGATATTGGCCCGATCAAGCCATAGTATCAAGTTTGGAAAAAAGGTCAGGTTGGAAGACTAATAACACGAGTCGCCCGAGCGCCTGACACTTAGCCAAATTTTCGAATTGGCCAAAAAGGCTGAACTAAGGAGATTAGGATGAACACCTCGAGCAATCGACAATAATCGAGACTTCGTCGCTAGGCATAAACGCCGGCCTTCGAGGAATGAGCCGAATGATTTGCATAAACAACACTTAGCGAGGGTCTCGCGCATCATAAACGAAAAGCCGACCTAATGAAACGACACGGCCTGGCCCAGACGTCGAACCGACTTAATAACACCCCCGGATCCGGGCTACACCTGGCCCCATGATACCTCTAAGCTCGTGCGTGGATCTAGTCAAACGCTTGACGACACAGAGGTCTGCCACGGCTGACCCTAGGGAAAAATCATCGCCCGACCTAATGGGGTCTACTTCAAGGAACAAAGCGAATACGCCGAGTGGACGACCCTTAGAGAAAACCGAACGAATCACAAACAATCAAATAAAGTAAAGAAAAGGATACATTGTTCAAAATAAGAGGAGCCCGGGCGTAACGCAAACCGAGCTGAGGAGAAGTCAAATACCATTACAAAATTGCAAAGGCCGAGAGGCCGAGCAGGAGCAGGTCGATAGTCAGTTTGAGTAAATAGAGCGGCAGGATAAGTTAAGTAAATTTGGGAATGCATCGGGAGGAAGCGAGGCCTTGATTATGGATAGCTTCACCGTGTCGGGAGGCAAGTCAGTCGGAAGATGGCCGGCCTCCAGGAGTTGTTGAATTGTGCCCTCTGCCCCGTGTCTCATCATGGCCACGACCTTCTGGGTCACCTCCTTCCGGAAGGGCTGAGATTGAACGTAAGCCAATCTAGCCTGCTCGATCCGGGCCGGTTCCCCGCCTTGAAGTCGGCTAACTCTTTTTGCAAGCGGGCCACCTCAGCGTCTCGCTCCTTGAGTTGGGCATCCTTGGCCGACAGACCTGCCTCCTTACTTACCAGCTGTGCTTCTAAGGCCTGAAAGGCTTCCTGCTGGCTTGGAGCTCGGTCGCCTTACCCTTCAAGGTTGCAAGTTCGGCATCTTTGTCCCGAAGGGCCCGCTGGTGAGTGGCAAGTACTTCCCGCAGCTTTTGCTGTAAGTCACGACCTCGAGGATTCTTCGGTCCAGGTCAGAATGAGTACGGGCTTCGCTAGCGAGGGCAGTCTTCTTTGCGGCCTCGGCGGCCTCCAGCCGAGTGCCGAGCTCATCGAGTTGGCGGCCTGAGGCTGCCAACACCTCATGCGTCCGTTCCAGATTGATGTTGTTTTCCGATAATTGCGTTCGTAGGGAAACCACCTCATTTAGGAGTCTGGTCCGACCCTCGTCGTCGGCCGGGAGAGCATATTGAGTCAGTTGATGCTCTAAGTTCTCTACTTTGTACTCAGCAGCCCGGCGCTCCCTAACGTTCGTGACCAGGGCCTTGGTTACCGCTGGCCCCCGACCCACAGCTATACAGAAACAAGCAACATGAGAAAAGAACGAAAGGGGCGAAGGTTAGGAAAAGGAATACCTTGATCAGGTCCATGGCAAAGTTATCGGCCAGGCTAAAAGGGCTTCGCCCTTCAGTTAAGGACAGACCGTGATCCCAAGCAGCAACCAGATGACCGTGGAGATTGAGGGGCTGGGGTTCGACCAGCCGAAGTAGGGAAGTCTCAGATGGAAGTTGCAACTCCACCAGAGCTCGGGGAATGTCGTGCATGGCCAAAAGAGAGGCAGCCGCCTCTTCGCTATCTGTATCATCGGCGCCCTCAGGAGGAGAGGGGACAGAGCTGGTAGCTAAAGCCGCCGGTCGGGGCGTACTCAACCCGGGCAAGGAGGGCTCGGGCAAAGTAGCGCTGGTGGATGGGGCCGAGATCGCCGGGCGGGGTGAAGCTGAGCGAGAGTTCGACAGCCGAATTCTGACTCGGCTAGGCAAGGGAGCAGTTGATCCTGGCGCCCTTTCAGGTTGAACCTGAATTGTGGGAGTGCTCGAGGAAACAGGCTCGGGCGCCCGCTCAGGTTGAACCTGAATCGTGGGAGTGCTAGAGGAAGCAGCTTCTCGGGGCCGTTTCTTCTTCTTATGCGCACGAGAAGAAGACGGACCCGTAGTAGCGGTCTGCCTTCCGGCCTCCGCGCTGACCTCGGGAGGGTTAGCCGCAACGCTTTGGCCTAGCACTTCCAGGTCCGGATCGCTCTCCGCTCGACCCGATTGCTCGGGAACTGGCGTTGCCCTCACCGGGATTGCATTTCGGCGGGCCATTAGTTCAGCCGCCCGAATGTTCAAGGCCTCTTCCGCCAGGGCTATCTCTTCATCCATGAGAGCGTCCATCAGGGCCTGAGCTGCAAGTCAGAAAAAGTTTTAGTTAGCATTAAAAGAGTCGTAAATAAAAAGGGGAATTTACCATAAGTTCCAGGCAGCCTGGCGGGGATTTGACTCAGCCGGCAAATGTATAGCACGGCCTCGCTCAACAATTTGCCGACGTGGAAACGGCGTCCTCCGATTTTGGAGAAGGCTGACCGAAAGCCGGGGTCAGCACGATACCTTCGGGGAGCAGGGGGTGGTCAGGCAATGCCTCTAGCCAATCAAGAGGCCAGGACGCAGGAGGGAAGGTGCTTATGTAAAAGAAATGGGATTTCCACCCCTTGTTGGAAGATGGAACCTTGTCTAGAAAGGCGGTGTTGATCCTGGCCTGGAAAAAGAAACACCCGGGCTCCTGCATCTTGAGGGAATAGAAGAGATGGAAAATCCTAGGAGACAGGGGAACTCGGAAGGACTCAAAGATGACTACCGTGCCACATAGAATCCGAATCGAGTTCGGGGCTAGTTGGGAGAGGGACACCTGAAAATACTGACAGATCTCTATAATAAAGGAATGTAAAGGGAACCGCAGGCCGGCGAGAAGATGATCCTTGAAGATAGTAAAGTAGTTCACCGGGGCTCGGTTAGGTCGGTCGTCCGGAGAGGGAAGAGCGAAAAGGTGGTCTTCCGGAATGCGATAGTCATGGCGGAGGGTTTCCAAGGACCCTAGATTCAGGGTTGACCGGGTAGTGGTATACCACGGCTCGGGCGCAGAGGATGAGCCGGGCGTAGAAGATGAGCCGGCCATGAGGTCGGACTCGGGAATTAACAGAAAAAGATCCGGAGAGAAGAATACCTAATGTTAGGGCTCGGGGTAAGATGCTGATCGCCGGAAACACTGTTCGTCGGAACTCAGGGAGGTCGGGCGGAGGAGGTCGGACAGAACGAAAAGAGAAGCGAGAGACAAAGTGAGGAAGAATGAAATGAAGGGGGCCGCCTATTTATACTACCGGCTAGGCAACCAGGACCGTCGGATGGAGAGAAAAGAAATGGCGGGCTCCGGTCTCCATCGTCCGATCAGCACGATTCCCCACACCCCGAAGCTTCTCGCGAACGCCAAACGAAGCCGCGCCCACGACGCCTCGATATCAGAGGCATCCACTCAATAGCTGACGCGTGGTCAGGCAGGGATGAATAACTGAGTGGAAGGTCGGGCGCGCGGGAAACTAACTCGGAGTACAAGGGACGCGCGGGAAAGCGGAAAAGGGGTCAGGTCGACCGGGCCGGAAGCCTAGTCAGTCGGACTTGACGCCTCCTTCGACTAGACTTGAAGGGGAGGCTTGTGATCCGGGCGAGCGGTTTTTTTTATCAAGGATGAGAGCCCGGTCGGAGAAAACCCGGTTCAACCCAGCTCAAGGTTAACAGAGGTCGGGGCGGGCCGAAGCTCAAGTCGGAATCAAGACCTCCCGAGGCTGACCTCCCGAGGCCGACCTCCCAGGGTCGACCTCTCGAGGCCGACCTCCCGAAGCTCAAGTCGGAATCACGACCTTCCGAAGTCGAGTGATCGTGGCCAAACTCCCGAGGCCGACCTCCTGAGGCCGAGCGATATGAGCTGACCTCCCGAGGTCGAGCTACAGGAGCCGAGCTCTCGAGACCGACCTCCCGAGGTCCAACGATAGAAGCCGACCTCCCGAGGTCCAACTATAGAAGCCGACCTCCCGAAGTCGAGCAATCGAGGACAAGTTCCCGAGGCCGACCTCCTGAGGCCGAGCGATATAAGCTGACCTCCCGAGGTCGAGCTATAGGAGCCGAGCTCTCGAGACCGACCTCCCGAGGTCCAACGACAGAAGCCGAGCTCCTGAAGATTGAGCGCTCGAGGCCGAGTGCCTGAGGTCGCGCTCTCGAGGCTGAACGATTGAGGTCGGGTTCTTGAGTTTCATCCCTCGAAGGGCTCCGTCAAAACTCTCCGTTAAGAGACGTCGTCGTCATCTGACGTGGCCTCACAGCAATTAATTAGGAGTAGGATCACAGGGTGGCAGACTGCTATGTCAGTCTCACATCACCGCTTACTTAGCTTAATCCCTAACTAATCTTTAGTGAAAGGTGACATCCCGCACGAGTGAGACTTTTCTCCTCCCCCTATATAAACCCACCCTTGGGCTCCAAAAAAGAGATCGCTGTTCATTCACAACCACTCCACTGCATTAAGAGCTCTGTTTAGGTCCGACCTCCCAGGCTACAGTAGACCGAGTCAGCTTGGTTAGACCGAGTCATTCGGAGGAGAACCGATCTTCGCTTGTCGACAGGATCACTTGAAGATGGAGAAACCCTCACAAGATGATTTCTTCCTCTTTTATAAGATGGGACTTAGAGTATGAGGAAGAGAGTAGATTTTGGAAACTTTGGGCACATAGCAAGAAAGTTTTACAATCAAAATTCGTAACCTCTTCATGCCCCAAAGTTTTCTCTTAAATAGAGGAGAGAGATGTTAATAAAACAAATTATCACTAGTGACTATTTGTCCATGATATGATATATCATATCATCCGTAAGATGATATATGATTGTTGTCATTGCTTTAGTCTAAAGTTCTTCTCAATTCGATCTTTCCATGTTTTTCCTATCTCCTAGCGCCTTTATCATATTTTGTTGCACCAACAAATCCTTAACCTTTCTTTGTCATAATCCGAAATTTTTGGTTCTGTCTTCACCATATCAATTTTCGCAAAAGACATTTCTGACATATTAAAGAAATCCGTCAAAATCTTACACTAATACCAATTGTTGCATAAATGGTGCAATACTAGTACTAGCTAAATATGCAAAATAGAGTAGACCACAGGCACGGTGTAATGGTAAGGCGTTTGGTTAATTTATAAAGTACCGTAGTTTGAAACCCAATTGGGATGAGGGTGGATTTTCGATGATAGAGATTGGTCGTGCTTTGAAGATTAGTCGGATCTCTAAGGATACAGATATATGGATTAATAAAAAAAATGCACAAAGAGTAAATACATTTTCGAGTAAAAAATTGTATTTTGACGAATTTTTTATCTTTTTAAATGTCCTAAAATTATCATGATTTTACCTTTATTTAATGTTAATTATTTTTAAATTCTCATATCTATTAGTTTTTACATCTAGAAACGTGGTATCAAATGCGACTCTTGCCCGAATACATTTTAATTACAAAGAGCGCCCTTTAAAGAAAAAACAAAAGGTCATCGCGTTATATTTAGGAGTGACGCATTGTGAGTTTTTTTTTTTTCAATCAAAAGTGGTTTGACTTAAAAACATTTTGACGATATTTCTATTTTTTAAAAACTTATACTCTCTTCATTTCTAAAACTAGACATCCAATCTTGGATAGCCGATAAAAATTGATTTGGTCCATTAAAATATTTTGAACTAAACATATAAATTGCTCAACTTTGCGTTTATTAGAATCATCCAAATATCCCTTGAATTAGGATATTCCATGTATGTTTACAAATTACATTTAGTTCTTTAATTGATTCTTTAAAATTATATTAGAGGTAATTAATAATAGAGATTACACATTAAAATTCCAAAATTAGCACACACAAAAATCTCTATTTGAGAGGTGAAGCAAATTAATCGTATTTTATTTCTAAATTCTAGATTTATTAACCGAAAACAGTGGACCATATTTTGTCATGAAAAAGAATTTAGAATGAACGTATGAGAATTGAGATAGTTTTCTTCCTTCATCTATCCTAAAAAGAATTATGATGGCCAAGCTTGGGCTCGATCGACTACAAATTGCGATGGCCAAGCTTTGTTCTGATCGTAAATCCCAAGCTACAATCTGTCACCAGCTTCAGATTTATAAACAGGGAATTCGAGTTAGTGAAGTCAAAGACAACGCCGTATCTTTCTTTCTTGCTTTCTTTTTGTTGCTTTCACGAGGAATTTCTAATACAATGTTAACTCCAAAATTTTATTTAAAAAGGAACCATTTAAAATAATATCCTCGATTCTCCTTCATATTTTATGCGGCATCACCCCACATATTATATATATGAAATAGTCCAAGTTTGATTGCAGTTCATTGTCCAGACTTCACTAGATACGGGCAAATGGTTGAACCAGTGAAGACTCAAGACTCTTGTACTTGAACTTGATCACAAACATCTAGCTCAATATAATTTTGGAATTTGGAGTAAGTTCTGAAAACACAGAATAGTTCTTGAGTTAACTGATTTAACCAGTTGTTCTGATATTGCTTACAGAAATTCTTTATCATATAACTAAAGAAATTACATTTAGAACATAAAACTATAAATTCTAGCTTTAAGCTTCGTTCTGTGGGGCAATTACGCAAACAGTTGTGCTACATGAGGTTCCTCCAAGTAGAGCTGGGGATGGGCGGGAACCCGGAGGGAGACGGTGGCCAAGAGAAGCCCGGCGAGAGCGGCGGCGCGTAGTGGAGGAGCGGCGGCGACAGCAGCGAGCAGGGGGACTTGGGCGAGAGGAGGTTGAGGAACGCGGACGGCGAGGGCGGCGGCAGAGGAGAGGGGAAGGAGAGGCGGAGAGAAGGCTTGTTGGCGTCGTCGGAGGCGAGGAGGAAACGCATGTAGGCGGATACGGGGGACTCGGCGGGAGCGGAGCTGAGGGGAGGTGGCGGCGGAGAAGGGAGGCGGGGGGAAGGGGAAGCGAGGGGGAGCGGCGGCGGGCGAATCTTGTGGAGCCGCGGCGGAGAGGAAGGCGGGTGCGAGGGAGTGCTGGAGGTGAGCTGCTGCACCACGCGGCGGAAGTCGCGCTTGCTGATCGTGTAGCAGCGCTGCTGCTGCCGCGAAGAAGGCGGCGGCGGCGACGGCAGGAAGGAGGAGGAGGAAAAGGAGTGCTTTTGAATGATCTTGCCGAGTTTGTTGACGCCAAGATGTGGATTTGAATTGCTCTTGCCGGATGATGAATCCATCTGCTTCCTCCTCTCCTCTGCTTCAACTCTCGCCTCTTGTTTCTTCTACCTCCCGATTTGGTTGTGCTGTGCGCCTGTGCCATATAAATGGAGATTGCTCCGTCAGGATGTGACCTGAGAATGGAAATGTCGGCGGAAGCACTGCAACAAGTCCACGCGTTGCAATTTCATTAGTAGAGAAAGTTTGACCACGTCGTTTAGTCTCCTAATACTACACGTCAACTAGTAATGCGGACTGCGGACCCGCATACAAATGCTACCCGCACATTAGACCTCCGACACCCAAGCCCAAATTTAATGTCATTTTCACATTAAAATAATATAATTTTAACATTAAATAATATTTTAGTTCCAATCCATTAATATTATATCACATAAAAAAAATATTTTTTAAAATATTTTATTTTTTTATTTATTTTTCATAATTTAATTATCGACCTAAATTTTAATTTAATAATCATTTTGAATATAATTATTATATTTAAAATTAATATTTTATTTATATTTAATAAATTTTTTTATTAGTAATTTTATATCTCATTTTAATTATTAATAATATTTTGATTTTGTATCATTACTATTTTTATTTTGTATGTCAACATAACAGATGATGTATTTATATTTATGCATATCAAAATTTTAATTATTTTATTATATATTTTTTAAATTAGTGATATAATTTATATTTAGCATATTAAATCTTTAATTATTTTATTATATTTTTTTAATTAGTGATATAATTTATAAATGTAATTATAATTAAAATATGCTTAATAAATAAAATTTTATTCGATTAAATCTTTATAATTATGTTTAATAAATTTAAAATATGTTATTATATTTTTTTAATTTATATTTATAATAAATAATTAATATTATTAAATACATATGAAAAAATATTTATTATAAATTAATTTTTATTTATGATATTTAGTAATATAATATTTATTAATATATATTATATTTATTGATTATATATTATAATAATTTTTTTAAATATAAAAACAATTAAAAAATAATATCGTCAAATTTGGTGTTGTAACAGTACAATATTAAGGGGGCGCTTGGTAAGTGGGTGTAGAAGGTGGGAATGGGAATGAAATAGATTTCATTCCCATTGATGATGCTTGTTATACGGGAATCGGAATCAAAATAAGGATATGATACCCTTGATTTCATAACCCACCTCCCACTAGATTTTCACCAAATCTATAAACCCCTCAATCAAACTCATTACTATTCCCATTGCCAAATTTATACCAAGCACCTCCTAAATTTGGTGATGCATTGTTACAATACCAAAAATGATGTTGAAATATAGTCACTAGTTAGAGTAATTTAATATAATTTTTTCAGAAATTCGGTTGGAGATGGTCTTAGCTCGGGGCAGGGTTCCTCTGGTCCAAAAATCCTTGGTTCATCCCTGGTCTACACTAAAATTAGTGCCGGATCGTGATTGCGATCCGGCCACAATTTGTTTCGATCCCCTCTAGGGTTTATGGTGCTCCTCATGTTATAGTTTGGGTTCGGGCGGGTGGCCGGAGGCCACCCGACGGCCTAAACCCTAAATCCGAATTTAGGATTTAGGGTTTTAGATTTAGGGTTTAGGCCGTCGGGTAGCCTCCGGCCACCCGCTCGAACCCAAACTATAACCTGAGGGGCACGGTGAACCCTAGAGGGGATCGAAACAAATTACGGCCGGATCACAATCACGATCCGGCCGTAATTTTAGTGTGGACCAGGGATGAACCAGGAATTTTGGGACCAGAGAATCCCTGCCCCTTAGCTCGCACTGGCTACTTATTGTAATTATATATATATATATATAATTATTTATCAAATAAATTCTGCTCCATTATTATTATTATTATTATTATTATTATTATTATTATTATTATTATTATTATTTGGCGTTGAACTTTTTTCAGTTCCGATATACTCAAATTTCTTTAAAAAATTGGAATCATCGTATCCGAGCTCATGACGAAATGTTTACGTACAGGTGATGAACTTTTTGTGATTCGATTCCCATTCGATCCGCATAAGATACCATGTGTTTATTGTAAGTGTGAGTTCCGAGGGCACGCATTAGAGGGGTTGGTTTGGGCAAGTAAATTATTTTGTATCATCCCTGTAATCCTCGTAATTTATTTATTTTTATTAATTTAAGACGGATTAGTAGGGACATTAAAGACGAACAAATCATTTTTTATTATTTTGAAGACTAATAATTTCTATGAATATCTCTTCTGTGTTGTTTTTGAGACTAATTGATAGGACACGATGACGAATAAATTACATTTTATTATCTCCAAAGACACATACTCAATGTTCAATCTCCGTGATACCATGACATTAGGAGTTCCTACATGATTAATAAATCAAATAATTTTTATTAGAAATTTAATATTAATAAAAAAATAACATAAATAAGATTAATAAATTTAATAGGTTAATGTAATAATTAATATGAATTCACCTACAGAGTTGAGAGTTGGAGTGTTTGGTCTGGACACCCCAACTCTCTCAAGTCCACAACATAGATCCACCGCACGGGTGATCCCTAAAATATCACCTGGCTATATGAATAAGTTTTTATCTTTAGAATTTAAAGATTGAGAAATAGTGTTAAGCACAATAAAAAATTTCTAATTAAAAAAAAAATTCTAAGCGTACAACGGGCGCGCAACAATAAGTCCGGTACATCTCTCTATCTCTATATATAACTCTTCGATCTCTCTATATATAACTCTTTGATATGTTGGTCGCTCATCGTGCGCACCCATGTGTGGATGCCTGAGTATAGAGGGGTACCCGAATGTGATTTAGACACCCGGTTGTACGCGCCCAACATGGACGTGTATGGTGTATAGTTTATAGAATCGCGATTCTATCATAATTGATTTAGGGTCAAGATCGAATCGTAAAATCGTATGATCCTAACAAAAATCCCTAAAATGAAAGAATATATAATTTTTATTAACACACTAATAATAATAATCACATTCAATCTTAAGAATATTCTCATGGTTACAAGATAATTCAATTAAAGGTCAACTCATTAAACAATAAACATTCAAAAATTTATCATTTTAGGAAAAAGATATGGTAAAATATTATTGATAAAAAACTAATTTAAAATAATTAAACAGGTATTTAAATAATTTTAAAAACCCTAACCCTAATTCTAAAAAAGACGAAAAAAGATAATAAAAAAGATTAAAAATTTTCTAGGTCTCTGAAAAGACTTTAAAAGATATTTTTTGAATTTCAACCTTGAACTTAACTATAGATTTTTGAACAAATTTCGATTTGATATATTATAAATCTCGTGATTTAATTTGAGTCAAAAGTTATGACCTCTTATGGTTTCTACTGATTCTGCTCCGATCATGTTACAATCATGTCCGATCCTACTGATCCTGTTTTGATTCTGTTATGAAAATCGATTCTGCATAAGTCAGGATCGATTTATGCTTCAAGATCATGGAATCGTACGATCTTACGATCTAAAATCGTGATTTTACGAACACTGATACGGTGGGCACCAAATAAATCACCTCTATATATTGAAAGTTATAATTGAATTTATAAAATTAATTAAAAGATATAATTTATATGATATATATCTCTAATACTCAACTTGGACTCAGATTCATAATTGGACAGCATACTAGTTCCGATAGTTGTTTTCTAAATAAATTTATAATTTTTGAATATATATTTTTTAAATAATAATAATCGTAAATCATTGAATCGAACCAGAGTTTTCGAATTGTGAATCATATTTTAAAAATGGACACTATCCGCCCCTATTCTAAAAATAGGGAAGTAAACTATTAGATTGTCTCACCCCACCGGACATTTTAAGTACATTATATTAATATGTTATCAATCCATTACAAGATCAGTCTAAACGAGTCAAGTATTTTAAACAGATTATATTAATATTTTATCAATTCATTTTAAGATGGTCCAACGAGTCGACTCGCCCGAGCCAGTAACCCACACACGTCATCCCGTCGCGGGCTCGGATTGGCTCTCATGGCGAAGAAAAAATTCTTTTAAAATTTAAAATTAAAATGAAAAATTCAATAAGTTGGTAGATGTGTCCAGCCACAATTCAAATTTAAAATTTTTAACTTTTCAATATATATATATTATTATATATATATATATAATATATATATATATATATATATATATATATATATAATATATATATATATATATATATATAGAACGATGATCAGATACGGACCGACGCTGCGGACCTTTTGCGGACGTCCTACGTGGCTGATGGCTAATTTGTGGACCGAAGCCAGCGTGGACGCGAGCGCTGGCCGCCAGAGACCAAAAGGGCAAAACAAAATTTAAGCGGCTGATCATTTTCGCCACTCCCTCTCTCGCGCCCGCTCCTCCTTCCTCTCACCAACCTAAAAGCTCCTCGCTGCCGCCCTGCTCCTCCTCCCTCTATCGCGAACCCTAAAAGCTCCTCGCTGCCGCCCCGCTGCTCATCGCTTGGTTCCTCTCCAACCTCCCGGCCTACCGCACCGCCGTCAGCCCGCTCCTCCGCGGCATCGAGGTCGGGCTCGCCCACGGCTACCTCCTCGTCGAACCCTTCGTCAAGACCGGCCCGCTCTGCAACACCGAGGTCGCCGGCGCGGCCACGTCTCTCGCCGTCGCCGGCCTCGTCGTCATCCTCACCGTCTGCTCAGCATGTACAGTGTCGCGTCCTTCAATGAGGGCGACCCGTCGACGGCGCCGACACTGACGGTGACCGGGCGGAAGAAGGAGGCGGACAAGCTGCAGACGGCGGAGGGCTGGGCGCAATTCAGCGGGGGCTTCTTCTTCGGCGGAATCTCCGGCGTCATCTGGGCTTTCTTCCTCTACGTCCTTGACTGTCCTTGTCTCCGTCGTCGCAGTTTGTTTAAGCTCGCGAAGATGGGTGGTGGGGTTCGGCTCTGGTTGGCTCTGTGTCTTGTTGTTTTGTGCTTGAGCAAAACAATTTCTTCTTCGTACTCATAGATTGTTGTGTCTTTTGTCATAATAATTTGCAATTTCTTCTTTAACACGAAGGATTACTGATCAGAGATTGTTATCTTCTATTACTATAAAAATTTGGATCGTTTTCTTTAAAATATATGTCTAAGATCATGTCGAAGATCATGTCAAACAAATTCTCAGCTCTTATTAACAGCAACATATGTTTCCTTCTTATGTTGGAAGTCAATCTGTAAATGTCTATGATTTCTCCCAGAAAGAGAAGACCCTGGAGTTGGAGAAATCTGTAGAAAGCTTGAATGAACAACTAACATCGGCCAGCATCGAGTCCACTGCTAAAGATGACCTTTTGGCAAAGCAAGCAAAAGTAGCTGAGGAAGCAATTGCAAGTCAGAATTTTTTTTCCCCAGACACTGAAACTACAATATTTTGAGAATAAACCGTGCTCGATCTACTTGTTAGGATGGGAGAAAGCAGAAGCTCAATCACTTTCTTTAAAGCAACAATTGGATGGTGCTTTGCTTCAGAAGAAAACTGCAGAAGAAAGATTAGTGGCAAGGGATACAGAATTGCAAGAATGCATGCAAAAAGTGTGTGATGTTAAGGAAGAGCAGCAGCTCGTAGTTAACAACGCTTCCTTGAGAATATCGAGAGAGCAGAAGACTCGCATGCTAGAACAAAGGTTGGATTGAAGAACAGATTGCAAATCAAATATCGATTAATGAAGACCTTGCGACTCAGTTAACCCTTGCAAGGGCTGAATTGAATGAAGCTCTTCAAAAGTTTACATCCCTTGAAATCCAACTTGTACAGAGGAGCAACTGCTGTGAAGAACTGGAGGAAACTTGCCTTGAACTACAGCTAGAGTTAGAAAGGTGCAAATTACTGCTTTCATATTGTGTTTCAGCTACAGAAACAATTACTGCTTGCCAGGAAACCATCCTAAATCTTGGGAAGCAGTTGAAAGCTTTGGCATCAGCGGATGATGGACCTTTGTTCAGCAATGTATCGACTACTGCTCCCAAGTCCAACCATCATCGCCTGCAATTAATCGAGCATATGGGTCATTCAGAGTCCTGCGATCCATCGGTGAGCGATGAAGTTCATATGTCACCAGAGAATCTTTCTGGCAAACACAAAGGTGATCCTGATGAAGGAAAGCTTATGGTTGTGGCTAAGAAACAAGATGCAGGAGCAAGTTTGCTGAGAAATATTATGATGCAAAGGAGACGAAAGAGCAGCACAAGGCTTGAACTCCCAGTGGGTGCTCAATAGCAGCTTTGAAACTTCCATTAATCAGCAAGTATATTTTGTAAGAAAGAGAAAATAATGGTAGAGGGTCATTCAGTTCTTGCTTTCTCTGGGTGTTAAATTGTTGATTGGGTTCTACAGATATTTATTGTTTTTGAAGGCTGAGCGAAAAGGCACTCTTTGCATTTCTACCAACTACTCGTTCTTAGTACAGCAATTTAGTAGCAGAAACTTGATCGTCCAAACAAATCTACCAGGATCAACACGATCCTATCAAAATCTAAACTTTGATCCTTCAGATATCCACAAGAACTGTCAAACAAACTTAACGAGTCGGGCGTCACCGTCACGTTCTGCAATATCGAAGCGTCGTTGCCGAGGCGAACGGCGTGGACGCCGTGCGCCACCGCGAAGTACATTCCCCTCGGCTGCGGCCCGCCGGAGACGTACTCCACCAACCCGTGAATCGTCCAGCTCGGAAGCGAGTGCTTCCCAACGATGAGCGATGTTGAGCTTCTCCTTCCTCGGGCTGATCTCGAAGTTGCCATTGGCGAGCAACCCTGCAAATCATCCACAACCCGCCTCAACTTAACGATTTTTAACAACAAATACGCTTCAAAAACAACTCAAAACTCATCAATCACCATCAACATCTCCAGCTCCCGCAAGATCGCTCAAGCACAAAACAAGAAGACACAAAGCCAACCAGAGCCGAACCCCACCACCCATCTTCGCGAGGTTAAACAAACAGCGACGACGGAGACAAGGACGGTCAAGGACGTAGAGGAGGAAGAAAGTCCAGATGACGCCGGAGATTCCGCCGAAGAAGAAGCCCCAGCTGAACTGCGCCCAGCCCTCCGCCGTCTGCAGCTTGTCCGCCTCCTTCTTCCGCCCGGTCACCGTCAGCGTCGGCGCCGTCGACGGGTCGCCCTCATTGAAGGACGCGACGCCGTACATGCTGAGGCAGACGGTGAGGATGACGACGAGGCCGGCGGCGGCGAGAGACCTGGCCGCGTCGCCGACCTCGGTGTTGTGGAGCGGGCCGGTCTTGACGAAGGGTCCGACGAGGAGGTAGCCGTGGGCGAGGCCGACCTCGATGCCGCGGAGGAGCGGGCTGACGACGGTGCGGTAGGCCGGGAGGTTGGAGAGGAACCAAGCGATGAGCAGCGGGGCGGCAGCGAGGAGCTTTTAGGGTTCGCGATAGAGGGAGGAGGAGCAGGGCGGCAGCGAGGAGCTTTTAGGTTGGTGAGAGGAAGGAGGAGCGGGCGCGAGAGAGGGAGCGGCGAAAATGATCAGCCGCTTAAATTTTGTTTTGCCCTTTTGGTCTCTGGCGGCCAGCGCTCGCGTCCACGCTGGCTTCGGTCCGCAAATTAGCCATCAGCCACGTAGGACGTCCGCAAAATGTCCGCAGCGTCGGTCGTATCTGATCATCGTTCTATATATATATATATATATATTATATATATATATATATATATATATATATGTATTTTAAATTTGTTGACCGACTCATGGCGCACCTAATTGACAACCTACCTTTGGATCAGATTGAGGATTTCCTTAAATGGCTGGCCGGCCCGCATCACACGTTGACCATTTAATGAACGATTCAATAAATTATCTTATCAGCGGTTTCCAACCGTGTTGGGTCTAACTATGCAACATTTTAAAACCAAAATGGTACAATATTTAGATTGGCCCATGGGCCACTCAAGTGTCATCCGACTAATTGCTAAAGGTAATATAATAAACCATACATTTATATTCGAAAAATACTTAACTTACCTAATTTTAATATTCATTAAAATACCCACTTGATCCTCTTCACGATCGGTGAAGGGAGATCCCTGTCTCGTAGACTACGAAAACTTGATTTCATCGGAAATTTACTTATTTCCAACCGAATATTTTGTCCCCGTCGGAAATATATTCCGACAGAAACCTAATTCCATTGAGAATTTAAGTTGCGACCACGTAGATATGGAAATTCCCGATAGAATTTTCGACGGAATTACCATTCCGTCATAACCTTGCGAATAAAATTAGAGCTGAGCCCTAATTTTTCTTCTCATCCGCAAGCTCCTCCTCCGATTGTTGCTTCCTCCGGCTTCCTCCTCCTCCAACTGTTGCTCTCGTTCTCCGGTGAGCTTGTATTTTAGTTATTTTCCCTGTCGTAAGGGCCGATCGACCGTTTCTTGGTGCCTGGACGCAGCCGGGTCGCCCACGGCCAGCCAGATCTGGCCACATGGCTACGGGTGGTCCTTGCCGGCCAGATCTGGCCGCTTGGCAGTGGGCAAGTCGCGGGCGGCCTCGCCAGCCAAATCTGACAGCCTCACCGCGGGCGGGCCGTGGCCGCCCAGATATGGTCGTTGCCAGCCACTGCGGTGCCATTGTTGACCCCTGCGCACTGCTTTTCGGGTGGTGTCGGCCGCTGCCGGCCCCTGACGACCGCTGTCCGGGCATTATCGGCCACATCTCCGGGCGTTGTCAGCCGCTTCCGGCCCCCGGCGTCCATGTCTGGGCGATGCTGGCCACGTCTGGCCCCTCCCAGCTGCGTCATTAATATTGGTGCAATCGACCCAAGTTTGATCGGTACGATCATAGAGTTTGATGTGTGTGTCAATGTGATTAAGTTAGGATTTCATATTGGTTTAATGCGTGTTTGAGTCATGCAAGACTTGGTGGAACACACATGAGGAGCTTGGCACGACCAAGTGTGGGAGATTTCATCCTGGTTAGGATGGAAACAGGCCAGATCAGGCCAGACTTTTGCCTTAACAGGTCAGGTCTGTATAGTAACAAAATGGTCTGAGGCTGGCCTGTGGCCTGTTATATGCTTTGTTCTTGGCCTAAGCCTGGCCTGGCCTGCAGCTTGTTTACAAAGCCCGTAAATTAAAACACTTTATACAAGCCAACAGGCCAAAGCATTAAACAAGCCGAAAACTAACCTTTACAGGCCTTGCATCATACAAGCCTCAAAACATACCTTACATCATACAAACTTCAAACAGGTCAGACCTACAAATATATACATATGTATCTAATCTTAACAGGCCTAGACCAGTCTGTCAGACTTGGTAGTCTTTATATTGAGTCTGGGCCTGACCTGATAAGGAAAATATGCTTTGAAACAGACATGAATATTATTCTATTTCTAAACAGGCCAAGCCAGGCCAGGCTAAACACATGCCAGGCCACAAGCCCCCTGACATGCCGCCTGACCTTTTTCCATCCCTAATCCTGGTGCTCGGGTCCTTGAGTCGGTGAAGAATGATGCATCCGAGGAATAGCCAGACAAGGAGCAACGGAGTGGAGCCAAGGGAAGCATACACGAAGAATGACATAGGGATGAGCCGCGGGCTCGTATGCATCCGAGGGACGAGAGCAAAAAAAAGAGGGTTTTAAAGGGCAACTCCAGAAAGGATGAGTGTGAATGTGTACTAAAACCAGCCGACTACTAAGGACACCAATTGACTGATATTTTTGTGGATTTCGGAACAGCTAGATCAATCGACTGATTTGGATGATAGTCGACTACGATTCAAAATATAGCCGTTGGCTAATTGTTGGCTGAGCAACCATTTTTCAAAAATTTAAAATTTTAACACACATGGTTGACTAACCCTAACTCCTTTATCCTTTGAGGATTGACTTTGACACCTAATAGTGATTCTTTCTAATTGAGTTGACCATGTACTCCTTAGGGATCCACTTCCATTCTAGGGTTTTTATTTTAGATTGTCCTCTAACAAGTAGACAATGATAAGATTTTTCATTGTTAGATTTTCCAAAGCCTAATCCCTCTTTCTTAAAACTCGCTCTTTGACTCTTAGCTTAATAATCATGTCTAGGGTGTTAGAGTCAATTTCAAATTTCCTAAGGATTTTACTAAGGGTATTCACATTTTCCCTTAATTTCCTATTTTTCTCTTCTAAACATGAATCATTTAAACTAGAAGAAGAGGAAACATGCATGCAATCCCTAAGTGTCATGGATTCTAGTTTTTCACTTAATATGCAAATTTTATTTTTCAAATATTTTATTTTCTTTCTAGCTTTAAACAAATTATCATTAGTGCTAGAAATTATTTTAACTAAAGTAGTAATAGGTAGATTGTATATCTCACTTATCGAGACGTCCAAGTCTGAACTTGAGCCTCCCCCTTCACTTGAGCTCTTTTCATCCTCACTTGAGCTTTTTCCGTCTTCAACTTCGGATGAAGTGGAGGCAATATCTTCAATTCCCATTAAGGCAAAATGGGACACATGGTGTTCCTCCTCTTTCGATGATGATGACTCATCCCATGTTACCTTTAAGCTTTGAACCTTCTTCCCCTTTTCTTTTGTTTTCTTCTTCTCTTCTTTCTTCTTCCCTTCCTTTTTCTTCAAAAGAGGACATTCATCTCTCATATGTCTTTCTCCTTGACAATTGTAGCAAATGATCTTCCTTGGTCGACTTTTACTTCTTGAACTTTTTCTATCACGAGATTTGTTAGATGAAAAATGTTTAAAGACCCTTCTCATTTTTCTTACCATATACGTCTCCTCATCATTATCCATGGATGCACTTGATTCTTCCGAGTCGAATGAGGAGACCTTCTTCTTCTTGCTTTTTCCCTTGTTTGCCACAAGGGTCACTCCTCTTGGTTTGTAGACTTCTTCATTAGCTCCTCCAATTCTATTTCATGGAGCTCCATGGTTGAGAAGAATTTTTCTAGAGAAGTTTTCTCTAGATATTTGGATATGTAATATGAATCCACCATTTAGCTCTAATTTGTGGTTCTTGTGAAGGCATTGATGACTTTCATCAATATGTCTCAATTGAAGAGTTGCTCACCTACACTTGTTAGTCCATTGAGAAGTTCCTTAATTCTAGCATGTAAGTTAGATGCCTTTTCCCTTTTGTCAAGTTTGATGTTGTTGAGTTGAGATCGGAGAAGGTCTCTCTTTGCCAATTTTGCTTTCTGAAGTGCCTTCTTGAAGCTCTACTAGATTATCATATAGATCTTTGACACTTGTGTAGGTTCCAATTCTTATTATCTCTTGGTGGGGAAACACACTTAGAAGATGATACAAGACTTTTGAATTTGCTAGATCGTCATCTTTTTGCTTCTTTCTCCACCTTATCTTTTCAAGTGGCTTATTCTCTTGATCCCTAGATATCTCAAAATCGTTTTCCATGATTAACATTATATCGAAATCGGTATCGAAAAATACCTCCATCCTCTTCTTCCACCAAGAGAATTCTTCTTCGAATTTAGGTGGTTGGATGTGCGAGCCGATCATTTTGATGAATTTGCTCATCTCGGTGGTTAGTACACTGAAGGGCGACCTCATGCTCTGATACCAATTGTTGGGACTGATGAACCGGCTAGAGGGGGTGAATAGCTTGGTCACCCGAATTTGATCTCTTCCTACAAATGTCAGTGCAAGCGGAAATTCAAACTAAGGAAGTAGACACAATGCTAACACGCTATCATTTACGTGGATCGGAGATAACTTGCGT
>JAGFNQ010000709.1:48795-84516 GCA_024364735.1 Boesenbergia rotunda | reverse complement strand
TACATTTGTTGCAGCCAGAGAATTTACTACTGACTATCGATGGACACATTAAAATTGCCGACTTTGGTAGTGTGAAGCCCACCAGGCATGCTCGGATAACAATTCTTCCAAATTCAGCAAGTATAGTTATATCAGAGAAGTTTCTCATTCGGAATTTCAAGCAGAAATACTAAAGCCAATTTCATTTTTGCTTGCTAGATGAAAAGGCTTGCACATTTGTTGGAACGGCTGCATATATCCCTCCAGAAGTTCTTAATTCTGCTCCAGCAGCTTTCGCGTAAGAAAACTTGATTGCTAACGAGGGAAATTCTCATAACTTCGGTGAAATAGTTAAATTTTTTTAGTCACCTTCTTTCGTCTATGTCAATGTGCCTCAGACTAACCAATAACTGAAATTCTAGGAACGACCTTTGGGCACTTGGATGCACTATATATCAGATGCTTTCGGGTTCATCTCCCTTTAAAGATGCTACTGAATGGCTTATATTTCAAAGAATTATAACGAGAGATGTCAAATTTCCAGAGTACTTTTCTGACGAAGCAAGAGACCTTATAGATAAGTTATTGGTAAGCAACACTTTGTTGTGGTATCGTAGCTCTACCACCGAACTCATGCTTTCCGTTTCTATTACAGGATACTGACCCCAGTAAAAGACTAGGTGCCGGGCCTAATGGTTATGCTCCCCTCAAGAACCATTCTTTTTTCAAAGCCATGGATTGGAAGAATTTGCGGAAGACACTGGCACCGAGGCTTGCTCTGCAGAAGAATGTAACTCCCTCCCTATTCTTTTACTACACACAACTAGAGTTTGGTTAAGAATTACAAACTCAAATAGCTAACCTTTTTTCGCATTCAGACCAGTGAGAATTTCAACATTCAAGATACTCCATGGAATGCCACACAGATGGGAGATGCTACTGCTGATCAACAAAACATACCCGACGCAAATGTTGGTTTCGCCTCCTCTTCCGAAGCACAGCCTCATGTTTCGCGGCTGACTTCGATCGATTCCTTCGACTCTAGATGGTACACCAAAAAATCTCAGATCGATCCAATTAATGCTTTGTTGTTTCGGCCTTTGTTCTAATTATTTTTGCACTTTAGAAAGTTTCAGAAGTTATTTGTCATTGCATAATATTTCTGAATTGTGGCCATCAGGCAAGAGATTCTGAAGCCCGACGAGACAATTGTCATGACCTCGAAGCTGAAGAAATTTCGAAGATTGACTAACAAGAAAGTGCAGCTCATCCTTACTGACAGCCCCCGGTTGCTTTCTGTGGATCCATCCCGAATGACCGCGAAAACAAGCATAGTCTGGTCCAACGACCCTGACGAACTCAATGTCCAAGTAGCAAACTCCTCGAATTTCAAGATATGCACAGTATATGCTTCTCCACTCAGGCTTTTGTGATATCGTTTGTATATCCTATATATGCCGCAAATCCTGATTGTGATGCGATATCATTTCAGCTGAGAAAAGTTAGTTCTTTTGAGGACCCCAAGCAACGAGCATGGCAATGGAAGAAGGCGATCGAAGGGCTTCAACAGCGATGAACTTATGGACTTCTTGAAACATATCGCTATCATCAGTACAAATTTGTTCGAGAAGGCAAATACTACAACACATTCATGGAGTACCAATTCTGCTTCAACTGACAAATGCTGCAAGTATCACTTCCACAATTATTATTATTATTATTATTATTATTATTATTTATTTTGTTGTAAATCATTGTTTTTCTTAATCATGTTGATGAACATTGGCCTTGACCATTATTTTTCCTTCAATTTGTATTTCTTCCAAAGAGCAGATTGCGATCTAAAGAGCTCATCTAATGTTCTTACAGTTTTATGGCTTCGAATCTTTGTTCATTGTTGAAACAGGATGTGATTGTAGACTCAAATTAAGATCTGACTATGATTTGAAACCTGACAATTTGAAATTACTGGCTCTTAATTTTAACCATTTAAAAGTGGTTCCCGACCTAGAACTTAGTTGTTTTCACATAATATCATCTTAAAGTCTAGAGATTAAAATTTGACAAGTTAATGATTTAGAACATTAATATGATTTATTTATATATTAATATTTTTTAAAAAATTAATATATAAATTCTAAATCCTATAAAATTTTTTAAAAAAATACTAAATTTATTTACCACATCAACCGGTACCTATGGATTCCCCTTAATAGATTTGTTTTTTTAATTTTCACTTCCTTCAACCTAAACATAATTTTTTTTAAGAATGTTTAAAATATTCTATTTTTATTATCTTATTATTAATAGAGATTGAATTTGTAATTTTTACCTTTTATTATATTGTTAATGAAATATAATATAAAATTTTAATATTATTTATAAATTTTGAATTTATATTTTTATTATAGGGTTATGATAGGCACATCGAAAGTGAATACCTCAGAGAAAATTTTGACCATCAATCAATGGCATGTCCGACGTCTGATCATCAATCGGACACCGTTGGCAGCCTTCGGCCGCCGCTCCAACCAAACTATATCCTGGGAGATACGGTGAACCCGTCGAGGATTGTCGCAATTGCGATTTTACATCATTTACTGTCGATTTCGATGAATTCATCGTTATCGGTGATCCTGACGGGTTCATCATCCCCTAAGGTATAGTTTGATTCAGGACGACAATCGGAGGCTGCCGGTGTTGTCTGATCGACGATTGAACATCAAATATATCATCGATCGACGATCAAATTTTTTACTGAGATATTTATTTTTATCGTGTAAATCATTTCTCCTAAAAGTATTTTCAAATGATGTCACATCTTAAATGCATATTGTTGGATATTATTAAAGGATCAAGATACATATAAGGTATTAAAAACAAAGGTTACTAATGAAGTTCTCTAGAAATTAATAATTTAAAAATAAAAAGGAAAAATAAATAAATATTTAAATATTTTCTATTCAATTGTCTAATGATAAACAAATTCAGATTATCTTAATGTCATTTACTTATTTTACCACATATAATTAATAACAATTTTTTTAAGTTGACTTTGAATAAGTTTACAAATAATGTAATTTTTCAATTTAAATGGTATCTTTTCAATTTTATTCTATTTCACATATTCTAGTGATTTTTTTAAATAAAAATAATAAAATTGTAAAAAATATAAATTCAAAATTTATTAATAATATATAAAAATAAAATAATTAAAAAGTTATAAATACAATTGAAAGGTGAAGAGTAAAATTGAAATGGATAATGTAAAAGAAGATTTAAAAAGATCAAATAATAAAATTAGAGTTTTGTTTCCCTGTCTATAATGATCTATATTTAATTCGACGGGTTGGAATTTAAGGTATAAATTCATTCAAATTTTAGTCAAGAATCTAAAAAAATAAAGAGCAATGATAGAAAAAGTGATAATAGGGAGAGTCAAAATGAGAGAATAAAAATCATAGTGAATGATGTGGCATGACGTGGTACTTTACATGCACACGCTCGATTATCGCTTGGACACCATCGGCGGCCTTCGGTCGCCGTCCCGAATCAAACTATACCCTGGGGGGCACGGTGAACCCGTCGGAGATCGTGCATGCAAAGTACCATATCATTCACTATGATTTTCACTCTCCCAATCATTACTTGATATTCAAAAACCAAACCTTTTCTTATATATAAATCTGCAATTAAGCAAATAAGAAATCTTAGTTTGTTCACAATTAAGACGGCCACGACTGGCATCAACACTTCCAAATAGCAACAGTTTCTTTGAAAAACTCGAACAATAGTTCTCTATCGGCATGGAGAAAGAAATCATTTAGCTCTTCTCTCAAATCATGTAACTTGCCGAAATCAAACAAGTATGTGAAGCAGTCCTCTTTCAGTTTGTTGAGCTTGTACTTGCAAGCATCTTGAAGCCTTTCAAAGACGTTGCTGCAATTAATATCTTCCAAAAGCATTTCCTCACAGCACTTTTTAAGGTCTTGCAAATTGTATTTGTCTGCAGCAGCCAGCAACGGTAGACAATGCTTCGAGAAATCGTCTTGTTTGATAGTCCCGTACATGTATGCTAGAAGAGCCGAGCATGCATCCGTCGGCATATCCTCTATTTTTATTGTGGACGATTGTTTGCCCTCGAGATCGTTCAAAAAGATGCTCTTGAAAACGGGCGAGCTTGAAGCAAGCACGGCTTTGTGAGCTTTCAAGGAACCATCCAAAGTTTGGATTGTAACATCAGTATGAATGCTCTCTTGAAACATACGAGAGATGCAACATAAGGTGATTTTGCTGGCATAATCCAAAAGCAAGCTATCATCCGACCATATTAAAGAGCTTGTAACATCCTGTGAATCTATTGTGTTAATAACTAGGTTTAATTTAATTAGTTAATATAAAATATTAAGAAAAAAGTACCTACCTTGGAGTTAGATATCTTTAAATTCAGAAATTTTACTTCAACTGTAACACTCGAACGACAAACAGGTTCGACATACCAAACAATCTCTTCTTCAGTCTTGAACGACCTCTCATAAACTGCAAATTAATTAATTAATTAATTAAAAACGTTGATGAATTTAGACCGTATTTGATTGAGATAAAAAGAGCTGATCCAGCATTTCATGAGTTTGAAGAGGCATTTCTAAAAAGAGGAAGAATGAATACCAGGGGAGACATAATGACTGTTAATAGAACCCGTGGAGTTGACATGGATAGTGATCTTGGCGACGGGTTGCTTATCCTCGGTGATGCAATTGGGATCGGGAACGAGCCGGATGCAGAATACAGAATCCTTATTATTTACCATCAAATACCTGAAGGTTACGAAATCAAAATTTCAGATTTCGACCTAGGAAGAGAAGAAGCTATCGAATAGGCTCAAAAAAATAACAAAAAAAAAAAAGAAAGAAAAGGGAGAAACAGACCAATTCCAAATTCCGATCTTGAAAGCGTCCGAGCGGCGACTGTCGTAGAAGGTGAGGCTTTCGACCGTCCATTGCGCCAGCCGCGATAAGGTTTTCACCTTGTTGCTCCCATTATTTTCGCTGTCAGCCATCTCTGCCTCGGCACTCTTCTTCTACTTCTTCGATTCCGACACAGGAGATCGTTCGTTGGTGGAGAAGGGAATGCGCCGTCGCAAAGCAGCAACCCTCGATCGTAAGAAAGAAACCGGAGAAATATAAATTGCGAATCATTTAATGCAGAGAAATAAATATTTATAATTATGATTTTTTATTCAATTGTCAACAAAAAAAAAAACCTTTACTTTTTTCTTTAATTTTTAACAATAAGATATTCACTTTTACTATGCGTATCATAACCCTACTTCGAGTAAGCATCGTCACTCCGAAGAAAGTATCATATCCGATAGAAGTGTTTTAGCGTAACTAATTTCATTCAAAGGTACATAAGCAACATCAACTCATGTTCAATTTGTATTAATGCGCAGAGATTGTCTAATATGTTTGCAACAACTAAGAAATCTCAGTTTATTGACAATTAGTGTGCCACAACAATTATCAAATTTGCCAAACAGTAAAAATTTCTTCAAAGAATTCCAGCAACAATTCTCGATCGGCAGTGCAGAAAAAATCCTTCAGCTCCTTTCTCAAAACATGTAGCATTCCAAAATCAAACAAGTACTTCGAGCACGCCTCTTTCAATGTTTTAGCCTTGTATAACCAGGCTGATTCGAGTCTCTTTAGAACATTGGTCGTATTTATATCGACTAACAAACATTCTTCACAACAGTCCTTGAGATCTTGAATGTCGTATTTGTCTCCAGCCGCCATCAATGCAAGACTATATTTTGAGAAATCCTCATGTTTTATTGTCCCATATACATATGCCAGAAATGTGGAAACTTCATCCGCCGACATATCGAGTATTTGTACTATTCCTAAGTCTTTCTCCTTGAAATCATTACCAAACATACAATTAAAAACCGATGACCTTGAAGCAAGGACAGCTCTATGAGCCCTCAATGGCCCACCCGACGTTTCAATTACCAAGTCTGTGTGTATATTCTCTTTCAGCATCCGAGATATGCAATGCATGGTGTTTTTTATTGAAATATCCAGCAGTAGATTTTCTCTCGACCACATCAAAGAGCCTTCCGAATCCTGCAACAATTATAATGTTAGTAACTATATTTTAATTAAAATATATGAACAAAAAAATACCTTAAGATCCAAAAATTCAATGCCTATGACAACACTTGACGTAGTAATATCTTGAACGTGGCAAATAGAATCTCCTTCTGTCAAGAAGGACTTCTCGTAGACTGCAAACAGTATTGAGGAGACTAAGAATCACAAAGAGTAGGTGAACTAAAGACTTCTCAGAATCACAAAGGGTAGGTTTTAACATAAATTGATGAAACTACATCATGATAAATTATGTTGTCATTTTTTTCTTCTTTTAGTGATAATATAAAAGAAGAAGAAAATGACAACATAATTTATCATGATGTAGTTTCATCAATTTATGTTAAAACCTACTCTTTGTGATTCTGAGAAGTCTTTAATTCACCTACTCTTTGTGATTCTTAGTCTCCTCAATACTGTTTGCAGACTACGAGAAGTCTTTCTTGACATAAGGAGATTCTATTTGCCACGTTCAAGATATTACTACGTCAAGTGTTGTCATAGGCATCGAATTTTTGGATCTGAAGGTATTTTTTTATTCATATATTTTAATTAAAATGTAGTTACTAACATTATAATTGTTGCAGTGCAGGATTCGGAAGGCTCTTTGATGTGGTCGAGAGAAAATCTATTGCTGGATATTTGAATAAAAAATACCATGCATTGCATATCTCGGATACTGAAAGAGAATATACACACAGACTTGGTAATTGAAATGTCAGGTGGGCCACTGAGGGCTCATAGAGTTGTCCTTGCTTCAAGGTCATCGGTTTTTAACTGTATGCTTGGTAATGATTTCAAGGAGAAAGACTTAGGAATAGTACAAATACTCGGTATGTCGGCGGATGAAGTTTCCACATTTCTGGCATATGTATATGGGACAATAAAACATGAGGATTTCTCAAAATATAGTCTTGCATTGATGGCGGCTGGAGACAAATACGACATCCAAGATCTCAAGGACTGTTGTGAAGAATGTTTGTTAGCCGATATAAATACGACCAATGTTCTAAAGAGACTCGAAGCAGCCTGGTTATACAAGGCTAAAACATTGAAAGAGGTGTGCTTGAAGTACTTGTTTGATTTTGGAATGCTACATGTTGTGAGAAAGGAGCTGAAGGATTTCTTCCGCACTGTCGATCGAGAATTGTTGCTGGAATTCTATGAAGAAATTTTTACTGATTGGCAAATTTGATAATTGTTGTGGCACACTAATTGTCAACAAACTGAGATTTCTTAGTTGTTACAAACATATTAGACAATCTCTGCGCATTAATACAAATTGAACATGAGTTGATGTTGCTTATGTACCTTTGAATGAAATTAGTTACGCTAAAACACTTCTATCGGATATGATACTTTCTTCGGAGTGACGATGCTTACTCGAAGTAGGGTTATGATACGCATAGTGAAAGTGAATGTCTTAGTGAAAATTGGTGGCCTTTGTTCACCGCTCCGAACCAAATTATACCCTAGGGGATATGGTAAATTCGTCGGGGATCGCCGCAATTGCGATCTTGCATCATTTACCATCGATTTCGACGGGTTCATCATTGTTGGCGATCCCAACGGGTTCACTGTCCCCCCAAGGTATAATTTGATTTAGGGCGGCGATCGGAGGCGACCGATGTTGCCCGATCGACGAGCGGACATCATACGTATCATCGATTGACGGTCAAATTTTTCACTGAGACATTCATTTTTACAGTGCAAATCATTTCTTTTTATTATATTATTACTAGTATAATACCCGTGTGATGCACGAGAATCTTACACAATTCAAATAACATGTTGTCATATGGAGGGGTGACAAGAGATGTTGTTTAGGAGATGATGGGGAAAATCGAGCATTAGTTTATTTTATTTTATTTTGAAAAGAATGAAGGGAAAAAAGAAACTGCTTTTTCTCCTTGTAATGAGGGAATTATAGGGAGGGGAATATATTTATATTGGTAGTTGATGGAGTAGAGGAAGGTGGAAAGAAAACTTTCTTTACTTTGTTTTTGTTATTAAGGGATTGGTGGAAAGTGAAAGCTCATTTTCAATTGATGGGAAAAAGTCAAGGAAGAAGTTTGGAATAAAAAGTTTGATAATAATGATTTTTTCAGCCTTCAATTGTAAGCAAGATTAAGAATAAGACAAAGTCAGTTCCTGGAGAGTCAAAGAGAATTGAGATGATGAAACAGAGATGTGGTATGATGAACTACGATAAAATACCAGTACCTGTTTAATGTTTGACCTACTGTAGAAATAAGAACTTAGTACAAAGTAGTTAAAGTTGAGGTTAAATAAATATATCAAAATTTAGAGCATATAATGGTTTATATGATGATCAATGCACTGGGAATGTGAAAAAGATATATCCTGAAGTGCTAAAATTAGGAAAAGAAAATATAAAGTGTTAGACAATATGAAATACTATAGTCTTCCTCACCATAAGTGGCTCTTTGTTGGTCACTGGATCAATAAGAAAAACTTTTGCTACCCCTTGTCAGTTACTAATCCTACTTGGCCTCTCTCAAGAACTGAGCGCTTATTAGTTCTATTGCAGGTATCTAATTGAAGATTACATGACTATGTATCATAGAGTTTATGTAGACATCCCAATCCCAATCTGGTTAGTCGCCTTCAAATATAAGCCTCCATCAAAGAAACAACGTTTAGCTTGGTCATTGGAACATCATAAGAAGTTTGTTAAATGCTGTTAATCAGATTGGCATAGACAGTATGGCCTTTTCACCACTTGTCGCATCTTTTAAGTTTTAATTTCAAGTTAGTTACATTTGTTTAATGGTGTGTCTAATACTATAATTCAGCTTTATATGAATTGAAAAAATCTCACTAAATTTTTTTTTCAGGGGCTGTGCCCAAGAAAATCCTAGATGTGGTAGGAACAAATCTTTGATGATGAAGCATACTAGGCAACATATAGGCTATCTATACAAACCATAAAAAAAAAGAATTGCATGCAAATGGAAACCACATGGAACGTTCTCAAATAATAATCAAACTGCAAATAAGGTAGCAAATTTATGAACTGAAGTCGAACTTTGATATATTAGCATTAAGTTCTTACACAAAACATAATTAAAGAGTTAAAGTGCCTAATGTCTATATGAAACAAATAATAAATAAACAAAAGAAAAAGAACTGTAATACAATAATAAAATCTAAAAGAAATCATCAAAATCTGCAATTAGAGAGTGTTAAATGGACTAGATCACCCATGACCTAACCTTGCATGACGATAAACAAGCCATAGCATGCTGGGTTCAGCAACTTGTGTGAGGTCGTGTTGGGTGGTGTGTGTTTGGCAACACTAAAAAAGAAAATAGACAGCAGAAAAGGGGGAAAAAAGAATAAATACCAGGCGAGGCGCTATGTCAATTGAATCCAGTACAAGTCGTATGGAAGACAATCTTTGCAATCGGCTTATTTTCCTCGCAATGCTTCAGGAAAAGAGAAATTGAGAGTTGGCAATCCCGATTATCCACCAAAATGTACCTAACATTTCAAACACATCAAGATTAGTATTGACCTAGGAAATGAACAGAAGAATCAAGAAAACAAACCTACCATTCCCAAATCCCTATCTGAAAAAGATCGGATCGGAGACGATCCGATCTTCCACTGGTATCGTCTATCTTCCACTGTGCAAGCCTCGGCATCGTCCTCACAGCCATCGCTCAGGCTCCTCCCACCTATCGCTATTTCAATGCAGCGGAAAGAAACGGGCAACGGGTTAGGGGTTCTTCAAAGTGTAGTCTAATTTATAGAAGAAAAAAAAACCAAATTTAATATAAATAAAATAAAAAATTGTGAGCATTTTATTTTATTACCGCGTAAGAAATTATATTTTAAAACTTCATCGAAGTATAATTCATCAGACAGTAGATCGTCCATCTCGAAAATTTAAATTTATACTTTTAAAATTACGTTTGCATAAAAATTAAAAGCTGCTATGCTCTGGTGGTTAAGTCGAAAGATTTGAGGTTTTGCGCATTAGCTATCGAGGAGCATCGAATCTATTAAGACTACTATTTACATCTTTTTTTATTGCGAAAGAAATTATAATTAAAAAACTACGTATTTTTATTGTCATATAATTGAGGAGTGCATTAATTATTGATATTTATTGATTTTTCAAATGTATGACGCATGGGCGGAGCTAATGTAACCCCGGCCACGTTGAACAATGTTGCTCGGTTGCTGAGCCCTTGAAAGATGTTTTCCCATAAAGAAAAAAAAAACGACAATTTATCAAAGGACGTATCTAAAAATTGAAAATTATCAATTTCGTATCATAATTTCTATTTTACCAAAGGGCGTAGACTTTTATGTGAATTTCCTCTTATATCCCTCTTTTAACTACTGTCTTTCTCTTTCTCTCTCTCAGTAACAAATTTCGAGACGTCTGTACACATGCTTGTTCAGACTTTTATTTTAAAATAATATATTATGGAATCGGCGCTAAAAACGAAAGGTAAAAACTAAAAAAATATTTCAGTTTTCAAACTTGATTAATATATAAATATTTGTTAATATTCTAATCGATTCGTTAAAATTTTGATTAATATATAAATATTTTTCAAGTAAAAATTGAAGGTAAATAATTTTTTTAAATTTCATTAATATTAAATAATATATTTAATAATATTTAATAAATATATTAATATATAAAAAAATTAAAAAAAAACGTACCTGTATATTAATCAAAATATTTAATAATATTTAATAAATATATTAATATATAAAAAAAATTTAAAAAAATATACCTGTGGGCCTGAAATAAAATATTTCAGACCCACGTTGGGCCTGAAATGTTTTATTTCAGGCCTACGTTGGGCCTGAAATGTTTTATTTCAGGCCCAGCGTGGGCCTGAAATGTTTTATTTCAGGCCTACGTTGAGCCTGAAATGTTTTATTTCAGGCCCAGCGTGGGCCTGAAATGTTTTATTTCAGGCCCACGTTGGGCCTGAAATGTTTTGTTTCAGGCCCACGTTGGGCCTGAAATATTTTGATTTCAGATTCGACGTGGACTCAAATTTTTTTTCTATTTTAAAAATATATTAATATATAAAAAAACGTATCAAAACACTTAATTTCAGATTCAAACGCAGGGCCTGAAGTCATCCCAGGAGGATCTGAAGTCAAATAACTTCAGATCCTATAAATAATAAATTTAATAAATAATAATTAAATATAAAAAAAAAATTTAAAATTAAAAAATTTTCAGTGCCCTGGGGCTGAAGTCTAATGACTTCAGGCTCTCCATCAATGATATAAAAATATATAAAAAAAATTTTATAAAAAAGTTTAATATATAATTACATATTATATAGGAGTGGTTTAGGTATATCAATGAGTTTGGGTGTCGAAACATCTAATAGGAATGGTCTAGGAGATGAGATTTTGGGTGCCGAAACATCTAATCTTGCTGTATCACCAATGCTATAAGAGTGGTTTAGGTATATCAGTGAGTTTTGAGCAAAACTTACTGATGGACCTACCATATTTGGAATTCTGAAAACTCTATATCAGCAGACAGGGTTGAGCTAGGAGATGAGATTTTGGGTGCCGAAACATCTAATCTTGCTGTATCACCAATGCTATAGGAGTGGTTTAGGTATATCAGTGAGTTTTGAGCAAAACTCACTGATGGACCTACCATATTTGGAATTCTAAAAACCCTATATCAGCAGACAGGGTTGAGCTAGGAGATGATATTTTAGGTGCCGAAACATCTAATCTTGCTGTATCACCAATGCTATAGGAGTGGTTTAGGTATATCAGTGAGTTTTGAGCAAAACTCACTGATGGACCTACCATATTAGGAATTCTGAAAACCCTATATCAGTAGATAGGGTTGAGCTAGGAGATGAGATTTTGGGTGCCGAAACCTCTAATCTTGCTGTATCACCAATGCTATAGGAGTGGTTTAGGTATATCAGTGAGTTTCTAGCAAAACTCACTGATAGACCTACCATATTTGGAATTCTGAAAACTCTATATCAGTAGACAGGGTTGAGCTAGGAGATGAGATTTTGGGTGCCGAAACCTCTAATCTTGCTGTATCACCAATGCTATAGGAGTGGTTTAGGTATATCAGTGAGTTTCTAGCAAAACTCACTGATGGACCTACCATATTTGGAATTCTGAAAACCCTATATCAGTAGACAGGGTTGAGCTAGGAGATGAGATTTTGGGTGCCGAAACCTCTAATCTTGCTGTATCACCAATGCTATAGGAGTAGTTTAGGTATATCAGTGAGTTTTGCTCAAAACTCACTGATGGACCTACCATATTTGGAATTCTGAAAACTCTATATCAGTAGACAGGGTTGAGTTAGGAGATGAGATTTTGGGTGCCGAAACCTCTAATCTTGCTGTATCACCAATGCTATAGGAGTGGTTTAGGTATATCAGTGAGTTTTGAGCAAAACTCACTGATGGACCTACCATATTTGGAATTCTGAAAACTCTATATCAGTAGACAGGGTTGAGGTAGGAGATGAGATTTTGGGTGCCGAAACCTCTAATCTTGCTGTATCACCAATGCTATAGGAGTGGTTTAGGTATATCAGTGAGTTTTGAGCAAAACTCACTGATAGACTTACCATATTTGGAATTCTGAAAACTCTATATCAGTAGACAGGGTTGAGCTAGGAGATGAGATTTTGGGTGCCGAAACCTCTAATCTTGCTGTATCACCAATGCTATAGAAGTGGTTTAGGTATATCAGTGAGTTTTGAGCAAAACTCACTGATGGACCTACCATATTTGGAATTCTGAAAACTCTATATCAGTAGACAGGGTTGAGCTAGGAGATGAGATTTTGGGTGCCGAAACCTCTAATCTTGCTGTATCACCAATGCTATATCAGTGGTTTAGGTATATCAGTGAGTTTTGAGCAAAACTCACTGATATACCTAAACCACTTCTATAGCATTAGTGATACAGCAAGATTAGAGGTTTCGGCACCCAAAATCTCATCTCCTAGCTCAACCCTATCTACTGATATATGTTGAGGATCGGTAGAGCTAGAGGGGGGGGGGGGGTGAATAGCTCGCTTCAATTAATTCTTCTTCTTCCAAGCAGAAGTCAAAGTCTACCCACCACCAAATCCAATGCTAACACTTGTATTTACTTGGTCTCCACCTCCTTGAGGTGACTAATCCAAGGGTCCACACCAGCGATCGCAGATTTCACTATCAAACCTCCTTCTCGGAACAACCCCGAGGGTGGAGAAACCCTTGTACAACACCCTTGAAGACTTTCACAAAGAACAACACAAGGAAGAAGAAAAGAGAGAAGTTTTACACAATAGGCTTGCTTCTCCTTCCTTTGATTGCTTGATGAAGGTGTTAGAAACTTGAGCTTGAACACACAGCTTGAAGCACCAAAACCCTTGCTCAAATCGCAATGGAACAGTGTTACCGTTTGAGCTCGATTTTCCGCTTATAACGGTCTTATTTTGCTTCCTGAATCGATTGGTGAGAAGCCCCAATCGATTACCAAGTAACCGTTGAGCAGTACGGACGTTGGATGAACGGCTGGGATTACGCCATTTGAACTTGAATCGATTTGCTGATCGATTAGAATCCTGAATCGATTACGGGATCGATTACCAAGTGTTCTGTCGCGCACAGAACAGCTTGTAATCGATTCACCAATCGATTGCAGGGTTTCTGAATCGATTGAGTGATCGATTACCAAGCGTTCTGTCTACGGCAGAATCATTCGTAATCGATTCCGTAATCGATTCAGAACTGCCTGTTTCCACACAGAGTCAGTCTGAATCGATTCACCAATCGATTAGTCATCTTCTAATCGATTGGTGGATCGATTGATACGCCAACTCTGGAGTTCACAGCTGAGTTCACCAATCAATTAGCCTTCCAATGGATTCAATTACCTTGTGCCAGCGAAACCTCTCGTTTCCTGGACTTCACGCCTGAAGCCTCCCAGCTCCGGGTCTTCATGCCAAGAGTTCCGTCCCCGACCATCCCTTGGACTTCCTGCCTGGAGCTTCCTCAACTCCGGGTCTTCATGCCAAGAACTCGGTCCCCGACCATCCCTTGGACTTCCTGCGTTACTGCACACTAAATCTCAATGTTAGATCCAATGTATTAGCTTAAACTTAAATAACCGTCAATCATCGAAACCTCTAATTTAGGGCATGATTGCATCTACAATCTCCCCCTTTTTGATGTTTAACAATCTATTTAAGTTTAAGCTAACTTTCAACATAACATCAGCGATATCAATCCAATAAGCATATAGTAAAGTTATTTAGAGCATAATCATGAATCTAAACTTTAAATATCTGCAAGTCTCCCCCTTTGCCAAACATCAAAAATGACAAGTAAACATAGAAGAACTCCCCCTCAATGGAAGCCCCATACAAGATAGAAAATCACAACTAGCAACATGTAAACAACCCAGTAGCATATAAGGCAGGAAAGGTGAACATAGCATATAAGCATCAAGAATCAACAATATCCATAGACAGAGTACAAAATACCACCAACAACAAAAGAAAAAAAACAACCACCGAAACAGGACTACATAAATCACTGCTCAAAGAAGAACTCCTCGAGAGCAGCAGCAGGATCAGCGGCCGGGGTCTCCGCAACATCGGGAAGACCAGAACCTCCCGAAGTGGCGCCAACCTCCGACGATGGAGCATCAGTAGACGGTGGAGGAAGAGAAGGATGCTGGCCGCGCATCCGGGAGCGACACATATCACGCACCTCCAGCAGGGTGCGCTCAATGGATGTAAGGCGTGTATGCGTCTCGTAGTGACGCATGTCACTCTCCAACCGCATCTCCTCAAAACGAGTGTCAATGGTCTCCTCAAAGGCAAGCATCCTATCTCGAAGGTCCTCCTCCTCGTCATCATCCGGAGCAGCCGCAGCAGCGGGTCCATGTCCAGGGCGTGCGCGCGGGCCCTCCCCAACCTGCCGACCATCAGTCCAACGAATGTCGCCAAACTCGCCCGTCATCCCAGATTTGGAGAACGAACGTGCTGAAATCCGGGAGTATTTGACGGTCATGGGCTCCACCTTCCCTCGAGAGACGTCAATCCCCATAGTGGCAAGCCAGTCTGTAATAATATGCCCAAAAGGCATATGAACGGTACCGTGCACAGGCTGAGTGAAATGGATAATGGAATGAAATATGTTCAGAGGGATGTTGACATCAAGACCCCGGTGAAGAGCATAGGTCAAGAAAAGCTGAGAGGGTCGGACGGTCGCTAAAGCGCGAGACACAATAGGCAAAAAACAGTTGATTACGACCTTATAAAGGGCATAATCGATAGCAGAGAGCTCAAGAGCAGGAAACGTGGTCAGATTGGCATAAGAGCCATCTGGACGCGGACGCCGAAAGAAATGCTGATACATCGAGTCAAGGGAGATATCCTCAAATGGCGGAGGTAAAAGCTCAGGAAGTGTAAGAAAGAAAACAAAGCTATTTGTAGAGGGACGACACTGGAGGAAAGCCGAAAGAGTCGTATAGCTAAAATCCAAACTTTGTTTGGCTACCCGAGTTTTATAATTTACACCATCCAAGGTGTGTAGGTTGTTGTAGAACTCGGAAACCAACCCTATGTTGACCCCTCGCTCACAATAGATAATAGACTCGAGTTTATAGTTTTCAAGGATTTGAAACACGGAGAAGCAATGATCATGAAAGTATTGGCGGTCTAGTGATCTAGGGGCAATCAATTTAAATACATGTTGACCATAGGCCTTTTGAAGGGCGGCATTAGGAAAACGGGCATCCGTAGGGGGTCTAGGGCGAGAAGACCCGGCAACCGTCTCATCCGCCCGTTGTTTCTTCCTATTGATGACCAACCAAAGATAACCAAGAAGACAATGTGAGGACACACAAACAAGCAATTTGGAGTTGGAGATTAAGGTAAAGGTCGTGAATTTTAGGGTCAGGAAAAATGATGCAAAGGTTGAAATGCAATGCAACACAGACAAAAACGGATTAGCCAAAATCCAAGATAAATGACTGTGGAAACGAAGATGAAGGAAGGTTAGGGTTTACTTTGGCGCCATTGGTGAAGGAAAATGCTGGAACAGGTGAGGAAGTGGCGCGCAAAGGCTCCCAGCAGCTGCGCGTCGCGTGGAAGAGGAGAACGGAGCGCCGGTGAGTTGCGGCGTCGAGAGTACACGCTGAGGGAGTCGCGTGAGAGAAGCTAGGGCTTGAGGAGAGGGCACGCCAGTGAGTTGCGAGAGGACGTCGAGAGAAGAGGTGAGCAGCGAAGTAGGAAGAGCAAGACGGCTAGGGTTTTAGATTTGGAGCACGCGAGGAGAAAGTGCGGGAGAGTTCGGGACGACGGGTGGGTTTTAGGGCAAAACGCGAGTGACAGGACAGGTTAGGTGGAAAGCGTTAATGGCCGTAATCGATTGGGTAATCGATTACGGCCTTGGTGAATCGATTGGGGTTAGGGTTTAATCGATTACGGCCTTGGCGAATCGATCATCACAGGGCGGGTAATGGCCGATCGATTACAGGAATCGATTATACAATCGATTACGAGAGTGCGTAATCGATTCATTGATCGATTCAATTTTTACTAATCGATCCACTGATCGATTAAGAAGCAATCTGTGCCCGAGAAAAACTATCGGAATCGATTAGGGAATCGATCCAGATGGTTTCTGCCGAAAGATGCAGACCCACCAATCGATTGATACCTGAAAGTAATCGATTGGTACCTGGCAAAACGGATTCATGGCTAAAACGTACTCAAATTTTGGCATTCTCGAGTTCCTAAGGGGTCAAGCATGAGCATATGATCTCCAAGAACGTGGATATTGGGTTCGTTCATTAAAATATCCAATCACGATCTTCGGACTAAGTACACATTAATGGCGTACTAGTCTTCCCCATGATTGGTCAATTGAATGATTTATGATGACTTTTCATCATCTTGCTCAAAGTAATACATCATAACAAGCATTATGAACAAGATGATGAATCCTAGAATCTCACTCCCATCTACAAAAGCACAAGCAAGGGAAGTTCTAGATTCTTGTGAGATGCATATTACGGCAAGTGAGTTGAATATCTTGAAATGATCATGGAGGATTACTCAATATGGCACATTCCTAATTCTCTTCGCAAGTAGCTAAATTCAGATTCCGGAAGAGGTTTGGTGAAAAGATCCGCAAGATTTGATTTTGACTCAACATATTTAAGAACAATATCCCCATTAGCTACATGATCTCGAATAAAATGATGTTTAACCTCAATGTGCTTAGTTCGTGAATGATGAACCGGATTTTTTGTCAAGTTTATGGTACTCACATTGTCACAAAAACTTGCACATTTTTGTAGATGAGTTTATAATCTTCCAAGGTATGAGTCATCTATAATAATTGTGATACACATTCACCCATAGCTATATATTCGGCTTCAGTTGTGGAGAGTGCTACACAATGTTATTTTCTACTTGACCAACTCACCAAGAAAGATCCCAAAAATTGGCATCCACCACTAGTACTTTTCCTATCCAATTTACATCCGGCATAATCCGAATCGGAATATCCTACAAGATCAAACGTTTCGGTTCTAGGGTACCACAAACCCACCCGTTGAGTCCCTTTAAGGTAGCGAAGGATTCTTTTGATTGCACATAGATGCGACTCCTTGGCACAAGCTTGATACCTTGCACACATACCCACGGCAAACAATATGTCGGGTCTACTAGCCGTGAGATAAAGGAGACTACCTATGGCACTACGATACATTTTGGAGTCAACTTCTTTACCTTCAATATCATTGTCTAACTTGGTGTTAGTTGCCATAGGGGTAGATATTTCTTTGGCACTCTCCATTCCAAATTTCTTAATGATTTCTCCTACATATTTGGATTGATGAATATATATGTCATCCTTTATTTGTTTAATTTGTAAACCCAAGAAAAATGTTAATTCACCAACCAAACTCATTTCAAATTCACTTTCCATGTGATTTATGAATTCATTTAGATAGTCTTTGTTTGTTGATCCACAAATAATGTCATCTACATAGACTTGGGTCACAAAGATATCTCCCCCACTAGTCTTTAAAAATAATGTAGGATCAATTGTTCCTCTATGAAAACCCTTTGACACTAAGAATGTAGACAATCTTTCATACCAAGCACGCGGTGCTTGTTTTAGTCCATACAATGCTTTCTTAAGCTTGTATACATGGTTTGGACATTCTAAATCTTCAAAACCCGGAGGTTGCTCAACATATACTTCTTCTTTGATAACACCATTTAAAAATGTCGATTTTACATCCATTTGATACAACTTAAATCCTTTGTGAGCGGCAAATACCAACATCATCCTAATAGACTCTAACCGAGCTACCGGCGCATAAGTTTCATCATAGTCCAACCCTTCGACTTGATTGAATCCTCTAGCAACCAATCTAGCTTTATTTCTCACAACCATTCCTTTATCATCAAGTTTGTTCCTAAAAACCCATTTTGTATCAATGATTGATTTCCCTTTGGCTCTAGGCACTAATTCCCAAACTTGACTTCTCTCAAATTGAGACAACTCATCTTGCATTGCCAAAATCCAATCGGGATCAAGCAACGCATCACTTACGGCTTTTGGCTCAATTTGTGAAATTAGAGCCACTTGACTCCCTTCATTCCGAAAATAAAATCGAGTTCGTACCCCATGGGTAATGTCACCCACTACTTGCTCCAAGGGATGGTTTGTAGTTGTTCTTGTATGTCTTGGTTCTTGAGTTGTAGTGATTACATTCTCAAGTGGTAGCTCAATCACACCTTCCGTTTCACTCTCTTCTTTCTCAAGATTATTTTCCTCCTCTAATGTCAATTTCTCTAATTCAAATTGTACTTCCTCCTCTATTGCTTTATTTGAACTCGAGCTTGGATTTTCTTCAAAAACTACATTTAGAGACTCTTCAACTATTTTGGATCTCTTATTATAAACTCTATATGCTTTGCTATGAGCGGAATACCCTACAAGAATACCTTCATCCGCCTTGGCGGAAAATTTTCCTAAGTGATCTTTGGTGTTTAAAATATATACTTTACATCCAAACACCCTAAGATGTTTTATTGTAGGAGGTTTACCAAACCACAATTCATGAGGTGTTTTGTTCAAGAACCTATGTATCAAAGTCCTATTTTGCACATAACATGCCGTATTAATTGCTTCGGCCCATAGATAACTATGAAGTGAGTATTCATTTAACATACTCCTAGCGGCATCTTGTAAAACTCTATTCTTTCTCTCAACCACCCCATTTTGTTGTGGTGTTCTAGGGGTAGAGAATTCATGCTTATATCCATTTTGTGAGCAAAAATTTTCAAATCTTTCGTTTTCAAACTCACCTCCATGATCACTTCGTAATCTATTGATTTTCGAATTTTTCTCATTTTCTACTCTTTTACAAAAAGCAATCAAGGTTTCTAAGGTATGATCCTTATACTTTAAGAAAAACACCCAAGTGTATCTAGTGAAGTCATCTATCACAACTAAACAATATCTACTATCATTCAAGGAAACATGCTTGCTACTATCAAACAAATCCATATGCAATAATTCCAAAGCGGTAGACGCACTTAAGTTCGTTTTACCTTTGTGGGTAGCCTTGGTTTGCTTACCCATTTGACATGCATCACATAGTTTATCCTTTTGAAACTTCAATTTTGGCAATCCTTGCACCAACTCATTCTTTGATAGTCTCTTGATGTGTCTCATGTTGGTGTGAGCAAGTCTCCGATGCCAAAGCCAAGTCTCTTCCTCTTTAGACATGAAACACTTAGCAAACACATTAGTAATACCAAATAGTTCAACTTGATAAATATTTTCCTTTCTATGGCCAATAAGCATGGTAGTGTTTAGTTCACTATGTTTAATTAGACATTGAGATGAGTCAAACTCAACTCTATATCCCGAGTCACATAGTTGACTAACACTTAACAAATTGAAGACCATACCTTTCACTAATAACACATTCCTAATTATAAATTATTCAGAAATTTTAATATCTCCTATTCCAATAACTTTCAATTCACCACTATTACCAAAGGAAACGGTACCTTTATTTTTGTTTTTGAGTGATGCAAATTTTGATGAGTCTCCCGTCATGTGCCTAGAGCATCCACTATCAATGAACCATGTCGTTGGATGCTCCCCCTCGACGCATGCCTGTTCAAATGCGATGAACTAAATGTTTTGGTACCCAAATGTTGGGTCCAATAGCATCTACAACAAATTGCTTGGGTACCCAAGCTTGAACAGTTTTCACCTTTGAAACATGATTTCTACTAACAAGAGACATGAAGTTAACTTCCTTATCCTTTGGTTTATATCCTAATCCGGCCTTGTTATACACTGCCCGTTGACTTCCTAAGATCATGTCCAAATATTTTGAGCTAGAAGTAAATTTTTCCAAGGCATTTCTAAAACCCTCTACTTGCAATTTCAATGATGCATTTTCCTTTCTAAGATCATCACCTCTAGAATTTGCAACTTCATGATGTGTACATACTTCACATGGCATAGTATCATTTTCAAGTAATTTCATCTTAGTTTGTAGCTTTTTTACTTTGACTTTTGATTTAGATAAAGCATTTGTCAAACATGCAATAGTAGCATAGAGTTTATCTAATTTAGGAGAAGTTACCTCATCCTCACTAGATGATGACTCGCTTGAAGACTCAACTTCATCTTCATGATTTTCTTCATCTTCACTACTTTCAACATCATTCAAGGCCATGAGAGCCACATGCCTAGAGGTCTTTCTCCCAATTTCTTCATCTGATGAGCTAGAAGAAGTATCATCCCATGTAGCTTTCAAAGCCTTCTTTTTCTTTGTCTTGTCATCCTTCCTTTTTAGCTCAGGACAATCGGCTTTGATATGACCCTTTTTACTACACTCAAAACAAATTGTATCAGTGTTTGCTTTAGATTTAGCTTGAGACTTACCCTTTTTCTTGTCATCAAGGAACATCTTTTTGACATCCTTCTTGTTGAACTTTCTAGATCGTCTCATCATCTTCCGAACAAAATTCGCCATTTCACTTGATGATAGCTCCTCATCGCTATCACTATCACTATCTTGTTCAGACTCGGATGAGGAGGATTCTTCCTTCTTCTCCTTCTTCTTCTCTTTACTCTTCTTCTTGCTTCTTTCACCTGCAACCAAAGCTATATCTTTCTCCTTATGACTTATATTAGCTTGTTCATGCAATTCTAGTTCACAAAATAGTTCATCTAGCTTGACAATTGATAAATCCCTTGAAACCTTATAAGCATCAACCATTGATGACTATAAGGAGTTTCTTGGGAAGGATTTTAGTGCATACCTTATGAGATCCCGGTTCTCCACACTTTCTCCAACCGAGTGAAGGCCATTGAGAAGCTCCTTAAACCTTCCATGCAACTGACTTACGGTTTCTCCTTCCTTCATCACAAAATTTTGCAACTGATTTATAAGAAGGTCCCTTTTGGCAATTCTTGAATCTTTTGTGCCTTCATTTAGCTCAATTAGCTTATCCCACAACTCTTTGGCACTCTTAAATGGACCGACTTTGTTTAGTTGTTCCGAGCTCAATCCACATTGAAGAGTTACCGTGGCTTTAGCATTTGCTTGCGCCTTCATCTTTTGCTCAGTTATCCACTTGGATGATTCCAGAATTTTACCATCTTGTGTCGGCGCAACAAAAGCCTCCGTAACAGAAAACCAATTGTCGATTTCAGTCATAAGATAATTTTCCATGCGACTCTTCCAATATGCGAAGTTGTTCCCTTCATAGTAAGGTGGTCGTGTAGTGCTATGGCCCTCTTTCAAAGACATCCTTGCAGCTCAAACACTTGCTTCTTTGGGTGTGAGTCCTCCGAAGCGACCTCGCTCTGATACCACTTGTTGAGGATCGGTAGAGCTAGAGGGGGGGGGGGGTGAATAGCTCGCTTCAATTAATTCTTCTTCTTCCAAGCAGAAGTCAAAGTCTACCCACCACCAAATACAATGCTAACACTTGTATTTACTTGGTCTCCACCTCCTTGAGGTGACTAATCCAAGGGTCCACACCAGCGATCGCAGATTTCACTATCAAACCTCCTTCTCGGAACAACCCCGAGGGTGGAGAAACCCTTGTACAACACCCTTGAAGACTTTCACAAAGAACAACACAAGGAAGAAGAAAAGAGAGAAGTTTTACACAATAGGCTTGCTTCTCCTTCCTTTGATTGCTTGATGAAGGTGTTGGAAACTTGAGCTTGAACACACAGCTTGAAGCACCAAAACCCTAGCTCAAATCGCAATGGAACAGTGTTACCGTTTGAGCTCGATTTTCTGCTTATAACGGTCTTATTTTGCTTCCTGAATCGATTGGTGAGAAGCCCCAATCGATTACCAAGTAACCGTTGAGCAGTACGGACGTTGGATGAACGGTTGGGATTACGCCATTTGAACTTGAATCGATTTGCTGATCGATTAGAATCCTGAATCGATTACGGGATCGATTACCAAGCGTTCTGTCGCGCACAGAACAGCTTGTAATCGATTGCAGGGTTTCTGAATCGATTGAGTGATCGATTACCAAGCGTTCTGTCTACGGCAGAATCATTCGTAATCGATTCAGAACTGCCTGTTTCCACACAGAGTCAGTCTGAATCGATTCACCAATCGATTAGTCATCTTCTAATCGATTGGTGGATCGATTGATACGCCAACTCTGGAGTTCACAGCTGAGTTCACCAATCAATTAGCCTTCCAATGGATTCAATTACCTTGTGCCAGCGAAACCTCTCGTTTCCTGGACTTCACGCCTGAAGCCTCCCAGCTCCGGGTCTTCATGCCAAGAGTTCCGTCCCCGACCATCCCTTGGACTTCCTGCCTGGAGCTTCCTCAACTCCGGGTCTTCATGCCAAGAACTCGGTCCCTGACCATCCCTTGGACTTCCTGCGTTACTGCACACTAAATCTCAATGTTAGATCCAATGTATTAGCTTAAACTTAAATAACCGTCAATCATCGAAACCTCTAATTTAGGGCATGATTGCATCTACAATATAGAGTTTTCAGAATTCCAAATATGGTAGGTCCATCAGTGAGTTTTGCTCAAAACTCACTGATATACCTAAACCACTTCTATAGCATTGGTGATACAGCAAGATTAGAGGTTTCGGCACCCAAAATCTCATCTCCTAGCTCAACCCTGTCTATTGATATAGAGTTTTCAGAATTCCAAATATGGTAGGTCCATCAGTGAGTTTTGCTCAAAACTCACTGATATACCTAAACCACTGCTATAGCATTGGTGATACGGCAAGATTAGAGGTTTCGGCACCCAAAATCTCATCTCCTAGCTCAACCCTGTCTACTGATATAGAGTTTTCAGAATTCCAAATATGGTAGGTCCATCAGTGAGTTTTGCTCAAAACTCACTGATATACCTAAACCACTCCTATAACATTTTATTATTATGTAATTATATATTATACCTTTTTTTAAAAAAAGTTTTTTTTTATATATTTAATGTTGGAGGGCCTGAAGTCTGATGACTTCAGGCCTAAGGGAAAATTTTTCAGATAGAGGGCCTGAAGTCATTGATGACTTCAGGCCCTCACTAAAAATTTTTTAATTTAAAAAATATTTTTTATATTTAATTATTATTTATTAAATTAATTATTTATAGGTTCTGAAGTTATTTGACTTTAAACCCTCCTGGGATGACTTCAGGCCCTGCGTTTGAATCTAAAATTAAGCGTTTTGATAGGGTTTTTATATATTAATATATTTTTAAATAGAAAAAAAATTTGAGTTCACGTCGGACCTGAATCAAAAGATTTCAGGCCCAATGTGGGCCTGAAATAAAAAATTTCAGGCCCACGTTGGGGCCTGAAATAAAAAATATCAGGCCCACGCTGGGCCTGAAATAAAAATATTTCAGGCCCAGCGTGGGCCTGAAAGCTACCACGGTCAGTTTTTTCAAAAACATATGTATACATTAATATATTTATTAAATATTATTTAATATATTAATTTCTATTAATCAAATATAAAATCATTTATTTATATTTTTAAATCCAACTGTTTGTTTCGAAAAACTTTTTATACATTAATATATTTATTAAATATTATTTAATATATTAATTTCTATTAATAAAAATAAAAATTATTTATATATATTTTTAAATCACGTTGGATGAGAAATTTTTAAAGTGAAATATTTTTTTAATTTTTACCTTACGTTTTTTAATTTAGCGCCGATTCCATTAGATATTATTTTAAAATAAAAGTCAGTAATTAAATCACGTTGCATGTGCTGACGTCTCAGAATTTATTACTGAGAGAGAAAGAGAAAAGTAATAGATAACATGAGGGGTATAAGAGGAAGTTCACTATAATGAGTGCGCCCTTTGGTGAAAATAAAACCATGGTGCGCCCGTTGGTAATTACCGATTCTTGCGTACGCCCTTTGGTAAATTGCCGTTTTTTTTATGGGGAAATAGTCTTGGTATAAAGCTGAACACAAACCGAAATAGGCTCAATGCATAATCACTAAAAAAAATAATTAAAATTACACAACAGTTGAAAGATAACATTTTTTTAAAAAATATTATCTTATTTTTTTAATAACATTTTTAGTAAAAATCGTTGTCTATAATTTTTTATTTCTTATTAAAGACAACGCTTTTCAAATAAATGTTGTCTATTGACTTTTTTTTTACCAAAGACAACGATTTTGTATTTCTTATTAAAGACAACGCTTTTCAAATAAATGTTGTCTATTGACTTTTTTTTTTACCAAAGACAACGAATTTTACAAAATCGTTGTCTGTGAGTATTTTTTTTAGTATATATAATAATAATTTTTTTAACAAATGTTGTCTATGTTCGCCATCTAAACTACTCCGCCAAATCATTCTTTCGCGAAAACTTCACGAAAAACCTAGCCTCCAAAACTCATCTTTGCCAAAACCTTCCTCCACGAAAAACTTTAGTCTCAAAAACTCATCTATGTCGAAATTTATTTCCACGAAATATTAAATACGATAGCATATATACCATAAATAATAGTTAAAAAAATAAAAATAACTTTATGAAAAATTTTGAAATAATTTTTTAAAATTTTAGAAATATTTGCAAGAAAATGGGATACAAGATAGATTAGTTTTGAATTATTAAACAAAAAATTTGATTTTCGGAATATATATATATATAGAATAATGATTGGGAGAGTGAAAATGAGAGAGTAAAAATTATAGTGAATGACGTGGCACCTTGCATGCACGATCTTCGATGGATTCACCGTACCCCCAGGGTATAGTTTGATTCGGGACGACGGCCGAAGACCGTCGATGGTGTCCAAGCGATAATCGGACGTATGCATATAAAGTGTCACGTCATGCCACATCATTCACTATGATTTTCACTTTTCCATTTTCACTTTTCCTATCATTGCTCACACACACACACACACACACACATATATATATATATATATATATATATATATATATATATATATATATATATATATATATATATATATATATATATAATTCCTTTTTTTTCGGAGAAGTTTAAATTATATATAAAATCCTTTCTTTTTGTGTTTTTCTCCCGTGCCCTAAGCTCATCGCGCGAAGGGAGAAGCCGCCACCCTCCCTGCACCTCCGATTTGTGGGAGGAGGAGCCCCCACGGGCTGAATCAGCTGGTTAAGACACTCGCACTTGAATCAGAGGGCGTGGGTTCGAGGGTCGACGGTATACGCGAGGGGTAAAACCTCGGCTGCTGTTTAAAAAAATCCCTCGCGCCTGGGTGTCTTAGCCTGCCCAGCATTCACCGTGATTTATCCCCTCTGGACACTTGTGGGGCAGAGACTAGGGGGCCGCTGGGTTGGCGGTTCCAACCTTTGAATCGATTTGTGGGAGGATCTTTAGTTTAATTTGGTCAGTATTAAGTAATTCAAATCAGGTGCACTTTCTTAATTAAACCACTTTAATTTAGAGTGGTATTTGGCCCTTCATCATCTCTCTCAAGCGACACAAGGCAAGCCTTTAATCCAATTTCTATGTATTTGACTGCAGGCGGAGATAATGGCAGTGCTTATCAGGCATTTAATATCCAATTAATTTAGTGCTTAGCAAACTGATTCTCAACCAAAGGAAATAGTTTAGATATTATCACGTGTCTAGCTGTGACCACTACCATACTTCTGATGATCTCTTATGATAAGGTGTGAATTAAGAGGCTCGTCTAGCTAGAGTAGCAGGGTCGACAAGGTTAATTTGATCAGAAAACGTCCCAAGTTACAATCTCACAATTGATAACTTTGTCGAATATCATAATAGCTAGTCATAACAAATACGGCAGTCATAGAAAGGACATAAGGCCAAGACTAGATAGATGGCTTTGACCCAAGGAGTTTAATTGAAATTCTCAATCTTGTTGCCTTTGACAATATTGACTCAGCTGGAACACACCAGCTCCTGCAGGTCAGAGAAGTAACAGTGAGCTATATGTACTTATGTTTCAAACTGAACTAAGGACAGACAAAGATGATGAAGTCTATGTTATGGTGGTCAACTCATCCAGCAACAAAAGTCTCTAATTGTGGAGTTTGACACTATTATATTGACATATTCACTTGGACCCTTAGCAAATCAGAACATGCTGAGCATCATCCCACCAATCTAATTGAAGCAACAGCTTGAGACGATTCAGCCACGTCATTGACAGGTCCAAAGGATGCAAGGATCTTCCTCTGTATGAACAATTGGGATGATGTAATGTAAAATATCACACACATAAGATCCGTATCAGCACTCGTGCAATTGCCATTCACGTTTGGCAAGTGCACAATATATGAGGACTGTCACACGCATGGAATAATTCAATGAACAAGGTTAAAATACTATATGACTAGAATCGCTAGCACTAAAGCCGCAAGCGATGATTCATTCCACTGATTATCCACTTGTTTCTATCCATCCTTGACATGGCCGTCAGGATTTTTCCTGCCTGGTCTTTCTGATGTTATCGTCCACCCCATGCAACTATATGAGATAATTTCTCAGATATCCACGGTTCGATCCCCAACTATGGCGTATTTATAGAAATTTTTTTTTCAAATGGGACGCGAACCCTGGGACGCTGGGCTTCTAGACCGCCCACTGCGAGCGCTTCCCGATTTACCCTGGCGGCCGGTGGAAAACTTTCGTGTGGCCGGGCCGGTCGCCCGAGGTTGGTCGGAAAAACCTCCTTAATCTTTTATATATATATATATGAGATAATTTTTATGGAATGGACTGATGACTAACATATGAGGTATTGTTATCATGAAATTCATTTAAAAGTTGAATTAAACTTAAATACATGAACCATAAATATTTTATATATATGAACCAAATGAAGCATGAATCTTATAATTCATATATCTAAATTGAATAAGTTCATGTAATGTGAAGTTGTCATATAAGTATTTTTTCAATAGAAAATTATTTTACCACAACTCCTCTTAATTCTCTTACTAGAACTTTTGCGAGTCCATCACCTTTCAACAGTCCGGGGTTAAATTTTGACGAAATCAAGTGTCTGTCCTTTCTTATACATTAGTCATTATCCGGGTTAATAATTCTTAGGATGAATTAACGAGAACACTCGAATGAGTAAATCGCCTTTTAACACCCCTATATGAGATATTCAGCGTAAATGAACATAAAAAAAAAATATGCCTTCGTGCATACATCTAATCAATCATAGTCTAAATAATATTAGCATCTTTCCAAGAGCCCATATTTTAACCAAGTAATATAGATCAATACTCCAACCTATTTTTTATTCACCTTCTATTTACATGTTTACTTTTAGATATTATATTTAGATTTTCATATAAAGCATTATTTTTAGTTACAATATATTCTTATTTTAAGCGGAAGATTTGGATAAATGCATAAGTTAAATTCCAACCTTTTGGATTAAATATATATCATAACAAAAGTTTAATTTTATTATTTAATATTTTTAAATCTTTCTTTACCTCTTCCCCATTAATTTCACTCTTTAACTTTTAATTGTATTTCTGATTCTTTAACTATGTTTCAAGGACGTTACCCCCACGGACTGGATCGGATGGTAAGACGCTTGGTCGATTTCGTCGAGATCACATGTTCGAGGGTCGCCAGTTATATACGGGGATAAAATCCTGGTCTACTGGCATTAATTCCCTCGACCCCAGACGCCTCACCACATCAATGATAATCGTAGTTTGTCTCCTTCTGGAAACCTATGGGGCCGGGACTAGGGGCCGCTAAGGTGGCAGTTCCACCTTTTTTTCGTTTCGTATGTTTCAAGGACGCTAAATTATATATTTTAAAGTGTTTTATTGAAAGCTAAAGATTAGTAGGGCCAAAATTGAAATATCCAACGCAAACGCGAAGAATGATTAATCAGACTAGGGATGACAATGGGGTGGGGCGGGGACGAGTTTGTCATCCCCATTTCCGCCTTCGAATTGTATCTCCGCCCCCATCCCTGCCTCAATCCCCGATTTTACCTAATTGAGGAATCCCCATCTCTAACTCGGGGATTAAATCCTCATATCCGTCCCGATCCCTGTTTCAAATTAATTCGCTATTAAAATTTAATTCTAAATATTATGAAAAATTATATAAATATACTTATATAATAATTATTTTATTAGTAATAGTAGTATTATTATTATCGGGTCTATCGAGACGGATTCGGGGGCTGGAGATAACATTCCCATACCCGATCCGAATTTATTGCGGGGATTTAAAAAAATCCCCAAACTCAAACTCATACCTAATAACGTCCTCCTAAACCCATCCCGTTTTGGATTTTTTCCACGGGGCCGAACTCACGGAGAAAATTATCATCCCTAGATGGGACCCCCTTTTTTTCTATTTAATTAATGCGAAAACGGCGGAGTTCCAAAATTCCAATCGATTCGAAGCTGCGGCAGGGGAATGCTCCAAATCCCCGCTCTCGCCTCTCCGTCTTCTCCTCTCCGGTCTCGCTCTCTCTTCGCCCACCGCCGCTCCCGCCCGTCGCGCCTCCTCCTCCTCCAACGCGGCCCTTTCACGGTCGTCGTCGGCTCCGCCGGTGACAGCGGCGGGGATGTAGGCGGAGGACCTGGTGGCGACGACTGGTGGAAGCTCACTGGTCTCGATCGAGGTGGTTGGCTGGCCCCCCTCCTCCAAACCCTAAACTCGATGCCTTGCTGCAGGTCTGGTACTGATCCGCTTTCTCGCTTTCCTTCTTGATAGATGCGGTGCGAGAGGGCTTCCGGTCGTGGCTACTCAAAGCGCGGACGGTGCTCACCGAAGTCGCTACGCCTATCGTGAAGCGCGGGTTTGGCGCGGACCCTGCCTCTGTGGGGGAGCCTGAGGACGTGGCTGTCGAGGAGGAGTTACTAGTGCCTCCCGAGATGACGGTGGAGAGGAGGACGCCGAGCGGCTTCCTCTCGTTAGCTGCCGCTGTCTCCATTGAGCAATTTGGGAGGTGAGTCTGAAGCTCTTCATCTGATCCATTGTTCATGTCGTGTGTTTTGGAATTTGTTGCTGAGTTGGCCTCTGATTCTTGCAATGTTTTTGCAGGATGAATGGTTTGACGGGGCGGAAGATGCAAAAGATATTTGAATCTCTTGCGCCGGAGGCCATCCGGAATGATGTTAGAAGTTTGGTGGAGTATTGCTGCTTTAGGTACTTGTCGCGAGACAGCTCTGATTTCCATCCTAACTTGAAGGTCTGTGAGTATATTTTTGCAATTGGTGGTTTGTTTTCCTTTTGAAAAGTACAAATTAAGAGTTCATTTCTTAAGTTTGTTCCTTACAATTTGTTGCTAACATTATTTGATTAATTTAGTTTCCCCCGTATTGATTTGTATTGCGTTTGATTCAAATATTTCTACCTAAATGGAAACAGTCATGCGTTGATTCACTGTAGTTGCCCAAACACTGTTAGCATAGGGAAATCATCATCTTCAAAGAGTTTGATAATTTGAAATTGGGCCCATACTTTTATCCCTACAAGTTCTCTAGATTAGATCAGGACTTAGAAATAGGTATAGTCCTGACTCCTGAGTACAACTTGATTGATCATGCTATTTAAATTGGGAAGGTCAAAATGCTTTAGTGCCATGAGGATTATGAAGTTTTCAGCTATAGTTATTTAAAACCATGATCAGACAAAAGTCATTACGTTACCTCAGTTTCTATACTTGATTGGACTCTTTGTGAACTCAAGGAGGCCTATTGAGAACAAGGATAGTTTGGCACATTAAAGATTGTCTACGACTTCTCATTGATGCATATTGATGCAACACAAAAATCAAACTCTCAAAATCAATTTTTTTCATGAAAAAGATGATAATTATAGGGTTTTGGGGCCTATGCCCTATAGAACTGAAATAAATCCATTAATCTCTAAATAAGATAATTACCATCCCAAAAACTACCTTAATTAGCTTGTTCTCCTAAATAAAAGGATCTAATGAAATAACTTTTACGAAGTCAAAACTTTTAAAAACTACATTTCTAATTTATTTTACACATACATTCAGTTTTTGGGTGGAGGTAAGTTCTTGTGGAACAATTGGTTCTTATCAAGAGAAAGTTAAGAATAGGAAATTTTGTACTCTGCCAAAATCAACTTAAATGCTTAGCTGGGTTTAAACTTAGAGAGAGAACATATCCCTAGAAACATAGAATTATTTATTTAATTAATTTTGTTTGTAATAATTGGTTAGTCTTTATGATGACCAAGTGTTTTCTATGTTTAGTTAGTCTTAATTAATTTTGTTGGTCATAAATGGTAATTTGTTAGCAACTAGTTTGAATATTACCTACATAAATTTGTTTTCGAAGTGTTACCAAGAGCTATGTTGTAACACTTATAATATGTGTTTTCTTTGTATCCTCTGCACCATGACGGTGGTAAGCATCAAGATTTTCAATTTTGGAAGCTTGAAATTCAATAAAGCGACAATTACCATTCTTTTTTCATTATCCATGATAATCATGATTTTTTGGCTACATCTTGTACTCTACTTAAAATCTTTATTTAATTTTGCAACGCATCTTTCCAGAAGTTTATTAACAATTATGTTTCAGGAAGCCATATTTCAGAGGCTTATCTTTGTTACTATGCTTGCCTGGGAGCAACCATATACTAGGGACAACTATTCATTCTCGTTTCAGGAGAACACTTTTTTCCAGGTCTGTTTAATAACTTGCTTTGCATGTATCTGTACATTTAACTGGCGGTGATATGCTCTGGGTGATTGCTGCTTCTTACAATCAATGTCTATCACTCCTGGCACTGCTACTTAACTAACAGTATCTACTCTTTCTCATCTAATTAGTAGGTAATATCGGATAAAACTTGACTATAACTGCATCATCATGTTGGTGTATTTCAATATTTTCAAATTTCAAAGTAATTGTTGTGTTGGTTTTTGTTTACTTGATTCTGTTGGTCTCGTGCAAGCCGGCTAGCGAGGGGGGGAGGGGGGTGAATAGCCCTGTAATACAAACTATATCTTTTGCAATATCTTAGCAAAAATGACATATTAGATAGCAGTTAAATCAAATATGAACAACATAAAAGAAACTAGTAAGAAACCATGATTTACTTGATTGCAACCAAGATGGTTGCTAATTCAAGACAATGAAAAGCTCTACTAAGAAAAGGTCCTTCAGTATAGGTGGAGAAGCCTCTTACAGACATTGAAAAGTTCGTAGAAGAGTTAGAAAATTGAATACAAGTTGTTCTTATTTCTTTCTAGTTCTAGGGTGTTATTTATAGTCCGAAAAGAGATATTATCGTTGTGCTAACGTGGCACTGAGGCGCCTCAGTTATGCTCTGCAATGCCTCAATTGGATAAGATATTATCCACAGCGCCAACCGTAACTGTTGATTATTTTTCGATCTGAGACACCTCAATTTCGACCCAAGGCACCTCAGTTTCGACTCGAGGCGCCTCGGGTATCAATTGAGGCGCCTCAGTTTCACTTATGTGCAAAATTCAGTATTTTCAACTGAGGCACCTCCAGAGGCAATTGAGGCGTCTTAGTTGGCCTTTTGGTCAAAGTCAACGGGTGATTTCCGGCCAATCAGAGTTAGGCTCACCCGAACACGACTCTGACTTTCACCTCGAGCGGGCTTCCTCCCCGGCTTCTCGTCCCTCGGACGTCGTGCACGCCTTTTTCGTCCACCAGTATACTCTTCCGCAATCTTTGCATCCTGCCGATGCACCGAGCCCGTCGACTCCCTTTCTATGTCATCCTTCTCGTTTGCTGCGTCTTCTGCTCGATTTCTTGTGCTCCTAAGCTCCTACACACTTGACACAAGGATTAAAAACAACTAGGACCTAATTTGACTTGGTTGATCACATCAAAATCAACCCGCAATACTTACAGATTCTACCTAATTGCCTCTTGATACTGTAAGAATAAAACATGTTTGATCTGTTTATGCTTTCATGAATACTACTGTCTTCTCATATGACACTACGGGAAATCCTTTGCCATACTCATCAGTCAACAACATAGTTCTCCACAGACTGCTGCCTCCTCGAAATGTTACTGTCAGAGAATGGAAAAGTTCATCGTTTTGCATCATCTGTGTGATAAAATTCATGCTTGGCCAGATGTTCAGCTATATGCATTCAAGAGCCAAATATTCTCTATTTAAGATAAGCAGGATCCCTTAAGGTGGCTAAATTCTGTATATGGCATCCCATGCCTTTATATCCACCCCCTCTTCCTCTCCCAAAGACTCCACTCTTCCATTATTCCAGCAGCGATGCATGCTACAAATCTGAAATGTTTAGGAGGGACCAAATGGCCACGAACCATTTCAAGCAATTCCCAGCCCCATTAGTTAGATCACGGATGGACAATGATATTTCTCATATTTTTTTAATATTCTTAAGTATAAATTTTTAAGTTAAGAGTAATTGACAACTAGTGGTGTAGCATAATACAGAAAATCCTGCACTTCAAGCATTTTGTGCTCTCCTATTAGAGCATGTGGATATGTTTGTCCTAGTTCACTTTATATGTGTGCCTCAAGATATCAAGTATTGCAAATCTTCACTAATCAGGGTCGAGTAGTTGGAGAAGAGGCTTTTGTTCGAATAGCTCCAGCTGTTGCAGGTGTGGCTGATGTATCAACAGCACATCACCTGTTCAAGGCTCTGATTGGCGATAAACAGGGCCTTTCATTGAGCTCGTGGATTGCATACCTTGCTGAGTTGTTGAAGTATGTCTGCCTCATATTATTTGAGTTTAATTCTTAGCACTAACATGACATTTTCTATACTTTTTCTGTCAGTATGGGCTTTCAATGTCCATGTTTATGCAATAGACACGATATTGTCGTGTGTCTGTTATGATGCAGGGTCCATGAGGGAAGACGATCATATGGAAATAAAAATAATATTTTTCCTTACGAGGAACTTGTGTGCAAAGGTTCAAGTAGGAAGCAGCCTGTTATAAAATGGGAAGATAACATTGCATGGCCTGGAAACCTGATGTTGACGGACAGAGCACTCTATTTTGAGGTATGAAGAAGTTCAACTCAGTGCATTTTTCTCCACCTCACCTTTAGTTTGCTGCTTTTGATCTGTTTGTGTTCCAATAACATATATCTTATACCCAGTGATTTAGCAGTATTACGGAATTAGTCAAATAATAACCTAGTGAATAGATGATATTTTCTATAACAATTTTTATGCAAGTATATAGAAGAATACCATAACAAATGCAATAAACAGTCATTAAGTTATATATATTCCTAATTAATATAATGTATAATGATTTGGTCTAAATGTAACCTTTAATATGTTTGGATACTGCTCTTATGCATATTGTTTAATTTAATTGACATTTATGTAACCTTTAACGTTTTGTACACATATTTTATTAAGATTTAAGCCCGATTCCTTTTCCATTGTATTGATATTGGCAGGCAATTGGACTTACAGGTATTAAAAAATCTATGAGACTGGATCTCACAAGTTGTGGTTCACGGGTAGAAAAAACAAAAGTCGGGCCATTTGCAGCCAAACTATTTGATTCTGCTATATCTGTGTCTTCTGGTCTCAAGTGAGAATGCTTTTCTTTACTCATGCTACATGTTGAGTGAGCATTTTAAATCACGGATGATTGATATACACACATACACATCTACTATATGCTTGTCATAATCTTATGGCCATATATTTTTCGATTAAATTGGCTGCATGTACATTCATGAACATAACAGATTAGGTTATGTTATCACACATGATTAAAATATGGAAGATGCACATAGTAATTTATAGCGTTCACTTGATATTGTTACACAATTTGTAGCCTGTGACATTGATATTGTTTATCAGCTCGGAGAGTTGGATTCTGGAATTTGTTGATTTTGGTAGTGAAATGAGGCGAGACTTTTGGTTTGCTTTTATAACTGAGATTATATCATTATATGATTTCCTACGTGAATATGGTCCAAGTGCTGATGATACATCAATCCATGATGTGTATGGTGCCCACAAAGGAAAGCAAAGAGCTATTAAAAGTGCAGTTAACAGTATCGCAAGGTTACAGTCCCTTCAATTCATTAGGAAGTTTTCAGAAGATCCAGCGAAATTGGTTCAGTTCTCATATTTGTGGAATGTGCCCTTCGGGGATGTTGTTTTTCAGACTCTAGCTGTAAGTTTTGGGGCGGGCCCACTGAAAACAAAATTTAGGCAAACAAAACGATCAACCCGTCCAATGGATTCGATCTGTTGACGATCTTTCAGGCAGCAGTGCTCATGTGTTTGACATAGATGGAAGTGTCTACTTGCGCAAGTGGATGAAATCTACTAGTTGGTCGTCAAGCTTGTCCATCACCTTCTGGAAGAATTGCTTAGTTAAACATGGAATTGTGTTGGCTAAAAACATGGTTGTAGCTGAACTTAGTCTTGTAGAAAGAGCAGCTTTGACATGTAAAGAGAAGAGTCAAATAATGGAGAAGACTCGAGCAACAATTGATGCTGCCATGATAGAAGGGATCCCAAGCAATATCGATCTTTTCAAGGTATTCGTTTCAGTCCAAAACCTATCAATAACTTGTGTTGGACCTCATGTATTGCGATGCTGAGTTTTCTCATGCTCTATCATATTCTGCCTTTGGATCCAGGAGCTTATTCTTCCCTTGGTGGCCATAGCTAAAAATTTCGACAAACTTAGACATTGGGAGAAACCACATCTGACTACATCTTTCCTCGTCTTTGTCTACGTCATTATTTTCAGGTAAGCCTCTCCATTGCCTTTTCACTTCAGAGTCATGCTATTGTAATTCAACGTTTTAATTTCAATCTCTTGTGAAATGGTATTGCTTAATCACAACACCGAGACTATTCTTTCTAAGAACTACCGATAATCTTGTGATCATATTTCCTGCAACTGTTTCCTTCAGAGACCTCCTGCGCTATGTATTCCCCGCGACACTAATAGTTATGGCCGCCGGCATGTTGCTACTTAAGAGGCTCAAAGAACAAGGCCGCTTGGGGAGATCTTTTGGTCGAGTTATCGTACG
>JAGFNQ010000709.1:0-46241 GCA_024364735.1 Boesenbergia rotunda | reverse complement strand
TTTGTATTCGTCTTGGGGCCCAAGGATAAGAGAGATCTATGTGCATGAATCGTCATTAGTATGGGCAGAGTGCTCGTCATCTTCTATCGATAACGAAAAGCATTCTCTCGAGTCCAAATTCAGCTGACCATCAAGGCCTTCAACTTTCCAGTATATTATTCACCAGGTTTCTTCGAGTATAATAATTAACAGTAGTCTGAGTTAGTTCTTGTTAATTGTTGGCCTTTTCTGACACAATCTAAGAAGAATGTGAGGTTTGTTTCCTTACATAAATGAGCTCTTGTAAAGCTGAGTGCTAAGTTTGATTTTAAACATGCGTAGTGAATGCATACATTATATGGTGAAATGGTGTATTGTACTGCAATATACAGCATGAAATTGAACTAATATATAATAAAGCATATTTGAGCTTACTTGTGATGCTGCGCTGAGATCTGAACTCTTCTCGACCAGGCTATCCAACCTCTCTCCTCGAGCGAGAACACTATCGATAGTTTTATGCTGCATGAATTTTCAAAGAAACCCATAACAATCAGTTGTTAGTAAAATGATAAAATTTACTAGAGTTTTTGGGATAAACCAAAAAAAACACCCGATTTAATATCCATGAGAAGTAAAAAAAAAACAAATCAATTTGACAGAAGACTAATACTGCATGTTCCTTGAATTCAATCACATGGCTTCAGAAAGGGTCACTAAGCAAAGATTTAAAACGAAATAGCAACATTGCTAAGCATGCCCAAACTGCAAATGTGTACATTTCATGAGGGACTATTGTGATGAGCAGTGTTATCATTTAAGCAATGGCAAGATGGATATTTCACGGCCTCTCAGGTTAAGTCCAAATGGGAAAGGAAAGAAATTATAAATTCATCTTTTGCAGTATCAAATCACATTTTCTACAGCCCATAGTATTGCATGGTCAAGTGTGAACCTGAAACATAGGAATTTTTAATGATTCCAAGCAGGGAAAGGGGAATGATTAAGCAGTCAAAACTCAAAATTAGTTTACTATGGATCCTCTATCGAGGATTTTCTTTTTCTTATTGTGACTAGTTGAGTAGATAATGAATACCATAAACATAAGCTTTATCACTTTGCTTTTCTCTTAGAAATTAGAATCATTTAACCAAAGTAATGAATTTTCCCAAAACATAAAAAAGTTACAAGAAAATAGAAGGAATAAGAACCAGGCAATGTTTTCCTATCATCGTTTGCTTTCAAAACCTCTTCAACATTCACACTAATAGCCACTTACAAGGATAATCTTAGTTTCATCGAGGTCCCTCTGAATTTTCAGTAACTTATCAGCCTCTGCAGGATCCTAGTAAAAGAGACAAGAGCAACGTTATTCATTGAAGTTTATGCTATAAAGATTGAAAAAAAGGCAGAATAAAATAGTTGGATTGAAAGGGAGTGGCAAAAGTGTGAGAACAACCTCCAATTGCAAAGAAAGAAATGCAATGTGTAAGATAACTTATCACATTATCAGAGGAATAGGATTATAGGAAAAACAAAAGACATAACCAAAATCAATACTTCAATCAAACAAGATAAGAGGCATCTTGTGCATATCCATAATGTAATTTACTGAAGTTGTGAAACCATACCAAATGCTAGACATTGGTGAAAACCAGAATTAAAATAGAGATATACCTGGAATTTTGTCAATGCTTCAGTTAGAAATGGCCATGGTTCAGTAGAATCAGTTTGCTGGACTCTCCAAGACTCACCAAATGTCTTCTGATATTCATCCAGTACCTTGAGCATTAACACTTTGTAAGACTAGTGCAAGTAGCAAATTGGAATATCAAGTTCATTGAAATTGTAAAGTCAACTAATATTTTGCAGATACATATACGTGACTCGAGAAGGGAAGGAAGACAGGAACATTGACTTTGGAACGACATAACAGCTGCCTACGCCTTGTAGATAAAGTAGAGAGAAGAAAAGGTGTAATATGAACAGCAAAAAACAAAAAATTGGAACTACCGTGTTTAGAAGAGAAAATGCACTTCGAACTGGATAATGATCGTCCATGAAAGCCAAAGCGCAAAGGCCATTTCGGTTATAAGAGTGCACCTTGTACTCTGGAACACCATCAAATAAATACGGAGTTTAACTATTAGCCACAATACAACTGAAGAAACCTACCTTGGAAGAGAAAACGACAACTACAGTATGCTATAGACCTCAGCAACCCCACAATTCACCTTATTCGTGGCGTGTATTATGATTAGTTTAGAAACGTATTGAGAACTTACAGACAACTAATTTTTCACCAGATCCGGAAAATTGTATAAAAGAAGAAAAAAAAACATAAATTTGAGGAAACATATGCGTCGTATAATTTGTCTCAATTGCTTAAATCGGATAAACGAAGCATAAAATACATCGGATCCGACCAAAGAAAAGATGAATCTCGGAAGAGGACCTTCGTGCTGCACGGACTGACGCTGCCCGGGGGTTGTGCGCTTGGCGACGGTGCGGGAGACAAAGAGGATGAACTCCCTGGCGGCCGACCTCTGGAAGTATCCGAAATGGCTGACGTCGGAGGCGTTGGCGAGGACCACGGGATCCGACGCCCCGGAAGAAGAGGAGGAGGTGTCGCCAGCGCTGGAGGATTTCAGGACGAGGAGGGCAGTGATCTTCATCTCCGATCCCGAAGGGGCAATCCTTCCTAGACGAGGTGAGATCAAATCCGCCCTTCTCCCTCCGCTTTTCCTCGCCGCCGATGAAGGAGACTAATATTTTACTACTACAATAACATTGGACAGATATTTTACTTAAATTATATTTATTCTAGAATATGTGCATTTAATAATTATAACAACCAACCATCATTACTATTTTTGGCCTCTACAAATTATTATTTAATTTTTTTTAAAAAAAATAAAATCTAATTTAAATTATTCCCACTCGAGTCTTCTGATTTGACTAAAAAGCGGGTCACTAATTTGATTGCCTTTCCGAGTCAATTAACCAACCGGACCGGACATAGATCCCGGTCCAGTTTTTTCAGGCGGACCGGACGGTCCAGTCCAGGTTTGTTAAGCCTGCTTGAAAATTTAACCAAATCCACCTGTTGAGTCATTTAAGTAACTGCTGCAGAAAATTTATGAAATGATTAAACAAAAATTAGTGATTAGAGTTAACCTTATCGTAGTTGATCCTGCTGAATACGCATACAATATACTACTTTAAACTGGGGGGAAAATGTACATCTAGTTTTCTTAATTTTGCAGAGATACCGATCGATCGTCAATCTTGATCAAACATATCGAGAGCTGGTATTTTTCGAAATCGAGCTCCTAAGCGCAGATCGGATCGACCTTTGGTCATGCCAGATTCGGATCTTTTCCGTTTTGAAAGGAAGCCTTCGCCACGGTGTATTGTATCGAACAGGTCTCCCATGTCCATACATTGCTGCTGCTTCTTGGAGGCTTCCTGTTTCGAGAATCTGGGAGAAAAGATTCAAATGAGAACATTATTGTTTGAATCGAGCAAAGGGAAATGTTTGTGACATGATTAAGTAGACCCACAAAAACATTTCTCATGGAGTGATAGAAGAAGTTGGTTGCTGAGTCAGGAAAGAAAAGCTATCAATCAAAAAATAAGAAATAGTTGAGAATTGAAGAAAAAGATTGAACCCAACATCTTCCAAGTGGGCTTTTTTTTCGTTATAAACCCAATTTGTTGATTCAAGTTTGGAGGAGGCAGCCATCTACTACTACATAATTTTATTTGTGAATGTGACCACTCAGGAAAGGAAGAAAGTTGCTAAGATCGAGTGATGGATCAAAAGTTGTTCAGGGAAATCAGAGTATAGTAGGTACCCATTATATTCTACTGATTCAGGCTACATTACTGCAACTAAGAGTGAATCGATACAACCACAATAGACAGTGAATCGCCACACAAACATAACGGGAAAAGGGAGTGAAGGAAACTGCACGGAGACTTCACAAAGATATCTAGGAAGTGTAGTGAAGGAAAAAAGCCTCACATTCAAGGACTACATGGAAGTCTTAGACAAAACTTCAAGCTCAAAAGTTGCAACAAAATATACACGAGATGAAACTTAAATTCACAAGAAAACTCTTAGTTTTACACCCATATTCGCAAACCACATATTGTCAATAGTTGTAAGGGTAGGATAAGAAAAGAAAAAAAAAATACCTCTCACGAATCAATTTGAAGGCCTCTAATGTTGCATATGGTAATCCTGTCTTTGGGTCACGATATCTGCATTTCCAACAAAAAAATTGCAGTGGTAAATAGTTTGTTCTCACATGCCATGATTATAAGGGCAAAATACAATTATCCATTTGAGACAAAGCAAATTTCCCTATCTGAGCAGTTTTTCATATTCCACTCCAGAAACTCCACTTTTTCATCTTTCTTCTCCTCTTCCTCCTCTCTTTATATCATTCCTTTTTTGCCTGTTTCCACACCAAATTCCACCGCCAATGGACTAGTCTATCATATTCTTCCACTTCTCTTGCCTTGTTTCCTCATCTTTCTTCTCCTTTGATCCCTACGTCATCGCCATGAACTCTTCCTTATTCATATTCCTCTTCTGCTACACCCTCAGTCCCCTACCTACATTTTCTTTGACGCCAAAATCCATCACCACATGTTCCATCAATGTGGACTGTGGCATAGGTACAGTGAAGTGTAAATTCGGGATAGTTTAGAACACTTTTAAGATGAAACAACTATTTTGAGTCTTTTCCGTAGTAAAATCAGTTTGGAGCATTATATTCTTTCCAAGAGAGAATGAAAAACAAAATCACAAAATAATTTATATTTTTCCTCAAAAAAGAATGGTCCTAAGAGTTGGAGGTCATACTTAGCAGGCAATCCAGTTACCACACAAACGGTCTTCTCTGGATCTGCAATGAAAAGCAACATGGTAAACAAAACTAATCATTCATATCCAAAAGTGAGTTGTTAATTACGAATCCCTAAATGTACCATTTGTAACAAGTGCTGACTATAATATGCTGGGAACAAACAAAAATGTATATAAAAGAAATATGTAGATTACAAAGAGTAGGCATTGTCTCACAGTGGAAAATTTCCTGTGGACTTACATGAAACTGGTGTTGTAGAAATTTCGTTCAGGAAAGAAGCGCCTTTGATGAATTCTAGATGTGATTCACCTAACGTACCATATGTGAGCAATCAGAATCAGTAAAAAAAACATGTCAAATTTCTTGATAACAGTATTTCTAAATATCAGCTCATATAGCCTACTGGAAAAAAGTTGTGCATGCGCGCGCGCACACACACACGCACACCAACAAGAGGTACTAGAGCACATGTTTCAGAAAAAAGACATACCATCTCTTGATAAAAATCTAATTTGAGGACCATCATAAACTGCTTTATGTACAACAGCCTTCTTCTTGACCTCTTCTTCCCTTGCTAGGACACGTTCCAAATTTCTGAGGTTCATAATTTCTGGATTAACATTAAACATTACTTCTCAGGAGGCTTCTCTGCAGACAAAATTCAAAAATTTTGGAGTGCACTTAACAGCAAATTTCTAACCTGTTTGAGCGGCTTCTAGAAGCATCTCCTCTTGTGTCATCCGTTTCTCCTCACCTTCCTTTTTCCTTTTAATTGGCTGCACAAGTGTTTAAATTCAAATAAATGTAAAAGTGCCAGTGAGAAAAACTTTTAGCTGGAACTTGCAGAAATAAATAATGTGTTCCACAATTGTGTAAACTTCTGCAGCAAAAAAATACTGTCTAAGATGCTCCGTGATTATTGTAAAATAAAGTTACAAAAGGTACTCGACTAGAAAAATATTAATTTCATTTCTAGAATTAGTTCTATTGATTGCTTGATTGGGATCTGACAAGAGACTGAATTCTTAAGTCCAATTTTCATTAAGTTCCTTCTGTACTTAGTAACAACTTCCATGGTCTATCTGGCAGCAGCAATATGGCAACTCAAGAAACAAGAGATATTTGAAGTGATAACCAAGTAGCATGCATGATTAATGACAAATATGAATACCACAAGCAGGATAATTAACCATAGATGATGTTCAGTTGAGGGGAAAAAAATATTACCGACCAAGAACTTAGAGTAGAAGAAAGAAGAATCCTTAGAGGGAGCTAAAAATATTATTCATTCAAGTCGTGATTTGCATGTTAAGTTGCTATCTATAAAACTTGCCATTCACTCATTGTTCATTCTTTGCAATTAACCACAAAGACGATGAAGCTTATCTAACCGATGCCAACATGCAAATATAATCTACCTTCATAGACGCCTGCAATGCTGCACGTATTTCCCTTTCTGCTTGCCTAACAATAACTGCTGTTCTAGTTGATTTTCGCACTGTTCTTTCAACTTCTGCATCATCAGGTAAATCCTGATTTTCAGAAGGGGGAGATTTCTCAGATGATTCATCTTTTGGAGTCGTTTCGAGCTTTGCAAGATCCTTTGTTTTGCTTTTCTTTTTTGGTATTGTCTTCCCAGGGAATATTAGCCGTTTTTTGACAGGTAATCTTTCAAAAAACATAGAAAAGGTATCAGCAAGAGTAGAAAAGGCTAAGTCCTTTAAATTGACTTGTATCCATAAGCTGAAGGCATTACTTGTCTTCTGTAACTACTTCAGTTTCATCATCAGCTTCAGATTCCTGGTGATAGACAGAAATAAATTGAAGCTTAAAAACATAGGATGAGAAGAATTTTGTCTAGTACAGTCAACTATTAACAATTCCAGGCTATTACAATAGTAAAACTAAAGCACAAACAGAAGAAAATTAGTACAATTCTCACATCATCAACAAAGTCACTATCAAACTCATCAGCAACTTCAGGCTCTTCTTCATAATTTTCATCATTCTCTTCCTGCAGAGAAGATCACAGATCCTTTAACATCAGTACTATAAAGCAAAACGAGATCAATGAAACAGTCAAGCAAAGAGAACCCACATCCAGCTTATCAATAAGATAACAACCAATACATCATGGAGTCTGAAATTAGAAGGCACCTTCAAATGAGAATATTTATTAAAATACATATTTTATAGGCAACACAAATTCGGCCAAATGGTAATGAATTTTGGGATAACATCCAGAAAAATCTAATACATCATTTACAAAGAAAATAAAGCTATTGGAGTCAGTTATGCAGATTTCCGAGGAATATAAAAATAACATGTATTACCTCCATAAGAGCATCTTGATTCCAAAATACTTCATCCTGTTCAACCTCTTCATTCAACAATTTAGTCATTCTATAAAACACAAAAGTTAATGTCAAAAAGAAGACTCTGGATTCCATCAGAACACTAATTAACTAGAACATACATGACTGTAAGAAATAAAAATGAGAACCTAAAAGCAAGATTAGATTTGAGAACAAAATAAATTCACAAAATCTCACTTCAACATTATAGCATAAGAAAAGGAGGTCCATACTGAAAACCAAAAATTGCAATTAAAGGGAAATTAAATAGCATGTATGGGAAAGAAAATATGTTACTTCACATGTGCTTGAAAGAGTTGATATAAAAGATGACACGCTATTTTCTAAAATACTAAACAGTATAGATGAGTATTGGAATGACATAATGTGTAACATGGCATTTAAAATATGGTGGTGACAGATATTGATTATCAGGGTTGGAGAAATTCATAATGCAACTTTTTTTTCCCACATTTTCTTTCACTTGAAACTGCTTTTTCAGTGATATGGCAGAACATGCAGTAAACTCTTGTCTCATTCACTCTTGTGACACTTGAAGAGCAATCTAATGCAAACACAACGAATACCTACTTGTAGAGTGCATACATATACATAAGTCTGTCTACAATTACTTTCATACAATTAGAGGCACACAGGTAAAGTTTCTTAGTGGCCACACTAGAGATCAACCAGAAACTCTAATCAAAATTTTCTTCTATCACAAAAATGTATTTACACTATCTTGACCGTTCCAGATAACATGAAATCCAACATGCTTGCACACAAAAGCATGCTCAGACATTCTACGGGTCGAAGATGCTAATCTGCAAAGTTTTAAAGATCGGTAATCATGTTCAAAACATATTTCCTTCCCTTCCTATCGAACTGCACATCTAATAGCAGTACAAAGAGGAACTCTGTTTCTTAGGACTAGTACAAAGGTCAATTTTGATCACAATGAACTCCAACATGTTTCCACACAAAATCATGCTCAAGCATTCAAACTCTCCAAGATGCAAAATGATCGATAATTATTTTGAAAGCATAGTTCCGGCACAGAAACCCTTCATTTGGGGCTTCCCCTCCAATGGAAGTACAGAAAGGCATCGCTTCTATAGCCCAGAGTAATCATCTGGAACTTGAGCTATACCAACTAGGGCTAAGAGTATCTAGTAGAGCTGCGGGATTTACTGAGGTAAATAGCAAATGAGAGAAGACGACCACCTTTTTCCTCTGGTAGCTCGAGAGGAACGATCAAGGAGGACTAGCTCCTCATCGGAATCCGCCATAGCTGCCTCTCTCCCTCTCGCCGGCTCGCTCGCTAGGAGGAAGAAACGAGAGCGAGAAATTGGACCGCCTCTCTCCCCCTCGCGGCTCGCCCGCTCGCTAGGAGGAAGAGGAGGAAGAAACGAGAGCGAGAAATTGGACCGCCTGTCTCCCTCTCGCGGCTCGCTCGCTCGCTAGAAGGAAGAGGAGGAAGAAACGAGAGCGAGAAATTGGACAAATAAAATTATGACTTATTCATAATTTAAAGCCCTAGTAGTATTTCAAATATCCTCATACAGTAAAAATAAAATTATGGTTACATGTATTATCCCCATGTATTATTAGTAATAAAAATAAAATATCGATTAATTAGATTATAAAATCAAAATCTAAACCAAATTAATCGATATAATCGATTTTTTACAAAATAAAATAAAATTTTGAAACGAGTTAACCGAATTTTTAATTTTGTTCAATTTGTTCGATTAAATCAACTTTGGCTCACCCCTAATAATAATTAAATTGAAGTAAAACTAAAAATAGCAAGTATTATTAATTGATTTGTTTGATTTAAGTGACACTTATATATCCATTATATTATTATTGATTTATAGTTTTGCTAATTACAGCAACAATTAAATTTTTACTATGACAATTGATTTATATTTTTGTTAACCCAACAGTAATTAAAGTTTTGCTATGACAAATATTTATGTCTGATGATGTGGAGATGACACATATTCCAATTTGTGAACAGTTATTTACCATATACGTTAATCAAAATCTAAAGACTAACATTAGATTTGTTGTGGGAGTCGATAGGCTTCTTAACCGACTTAAAAGATAATAATTTACTATTGTATCTTTGAGTCAAAAACACTTTATATTGTATATCTCAAATACTTTCATGATTGCAAGGAGTAATAATCATGATAGCAAAAGGTATTCTTTCGTCTCAACATGTTCATCAATTTTTTCAGAATTAACATGGAGAAGATAAATCATAAAAATTACTAACTCAGAAAGTGACTAGCATATAAGCAGGGCTGGCCCTGGCCCAGGGCAACCAGGGCCCCCGCCCAGGGCCCAAAACATTTTAGGGCCCAAATATTTTTTATATAGGCTAAGTCCTTTCGCAAACTTTTGGTGAAAAACCAAAAGACAGCCGAGTGCATAATCTAAGGAGGACAGCGGAAAAAGAAAACATTTCTTTAGAAAAATTTAATTTCTTCTGATAGTTAAAGGTGACTGACTAGCTGTAATAATTTGCCAGTAGAAATTGGAGAAGTTTGCAATTAGTAGCAATGCTTTAGCGTACAAGTGGATTAGAAAAGGAAAATAAAACAAGGAAAGAGTGAGAGAGCGCATACCCGAGACAGGGCAACAACATCGCAGTACATGTCCAGATAACTCTATTTCTCTCCTCTTTATTTTCCCCGTGGGCTTCCCTCTTCCCTTCTTTACCCTAGTTTTCCAGCCACTATCCTTATTTTTCTTCTCCTTCCAGCCACCACAACAGTCACTTTCTCCCATTTTGCGCTCTCCTGTGTTGCAGGAGCCGCCGGAGCACGTCGAAGCTAACTAAGGTTGGTAATGCTAACGAAGAAAGTAAAGTTTTCCCCTTCTTCTCTCATTCACATCGGTAGTTTTCCTCATCCTCTTCTTTTTCACTGCTGTGTAGCAAGGAGTAACCGCCTTCTTTTCTAAGACTTTATTTCCGCAACTGCAAGCTTCTCCTCTTCTCTTTTGCTCCTTATTTTCTAGTGTTTTTGTTTGCCCGACAAGACCAACTCGTGTTGCATTTCCTTATTATTATTTTTTGTGTGTGTGCCATGGTCAACCCCACCGAAGCTAGCTGAGGATTTCGTTTGAAGATAGGTAAACAATTTCCTCTTCTTTTGCCAGAATAGCAACATCTTCCCTTTATTTTCCTAATCATAGGGATCATCATTCATGAGCACTCATTTTCCCTTTGTCCAACTACAACAATAAAAACAATAAGTTTTCATTTATTTTAAATAATATTAGACTTGAATATTTCCTCAATAGCCCTGAGTAAGTTTTTATTGATTTCAAACAATTTCAAGTAAGTGAATCTCATGGAACAAATAAAAAATAATTTTCCATTTAAATATTAAAGTTTTTAAAAACAAATCGTTCCAAATATGATGATTATTTATAGAATATTATTACAATTCGTAATAGTGACATCTATTTGTCAAAAGAAATTTTTTAAAATTAAAATTAATAAAATCTTATCTCAATATAATTAAATGGATTAGTAATTTTATATATTAAAAAGAATATTTTAAAAAATATGTTATTATTTGTGATTTTATGTTTAAAAGCACATCAAAAAACATTTTAAATAAATTATCTTTGTGATTTTTTTAGGTGTATATATTCTGTGTAAAAATTTATTTTTTGAAGAAATAGGAAGATAAAATTAGGGCATAATTTATATTTTCGCCCAGGGCCTTTAAACGAGAAGGGCCGGCTCTGCATATAAGGAAAGATAAGCACTTGCTAGGATTTGACTCTCAAATAATTTTATGATGGTAACATCTCGTATGCTAGTTCTCAGTCTATTTCGTAGAAATATAGAAAGAAATAATCATGATCAATAGTATGGAAGATAAAATCCCTATAATTTAATAAATTGAACAAATAAAATATGAATTAATTATGTCAAAAATTTAATTAACTGGATTTTTCAAATAATATAGAAGATTTATCAATTAGTTAAGATGTATCGTTCCACATACTTAGGAATTTACCGATTAGCATTTTTATTTTGGATTATTTGATTTAACTTAATAAGATATTTTAAAATCCTGAACCGATAACTAATATAATCGATTTTTTAAAAAATGAAATTCTAAAATTACTAAGCTCAATTTTCAAATTCGGTTGATTTAATCGAACTTTTGCTCACTTCTAATAATAATTAAACTGGACTAAATCCAAGAAGTGGAAAATATTTCAAATCTGATCTGGGACGTATTACATCTTGGAAGTTTTTAAAATGTGTAACTGTGACAACTCACTTTAGAAATTAAACGAATAGTAAAAATGATATATATTTTTGAAAATTAGAGAATAAATTATCTTTTAAAATTACGGTTGACAGCAAAAGCTCACGGGACAAAAATTAAAAGGATATTTTTTTTATCATAAATAAATGGATTCTAGCTTTTAAACAAATATCAAAATAATATTCTCTTATTTTCCATTTTAAAAATTATTATTCCAACACTATTGTATACATTTTAATCAAAATTACAATCACATAAAGTAAAATTATTACAACATGTAAAAACTTTATTTAAAATTTTTACAATATATTGTAATTTTATATAAAATTACTATAATCAAATTTGTTATTACTTATTAACAATTCTGATTAAATTATTCTTTTGAATAAAGTTACTACTATATATATTATATTTTTAAACAAAATAATTACATATTATAATAATTTTAATTAAATCTATTATAATAGCAATAACATTATTGAGCAGAAAAATAAAATAGCTAGGACGGTTGAAATTTCTTACCGAACAAATCCCAACTTTTAAAAGGAAAAGGAATGTAGGAGGAAAAGGCTCTTCTCCTGTTTACTTGAATGGAAAAAGAGAGAGGAACGAATGTGATGGGCTAATTATTGTACCTCCTTTTCTCCAAATGAATTAGTTACACAGGTTAAATTTAAAAGAAACAACATCCTCCCAAATGTCGATGCCAGGTTCTTATCCTTTTCAAGGAAACAATCCTATAAATCATGTTTACTAATGTTTTAGCTTATTGTATATTTTATAAATTACCCAAATTAAAAAAGATAATCTTTTATTACTTTTTGACTTAATTCGTATGCCTGCTGTTGTGCATATGTTACTCTTCTCTCCCTCGTGGCACCGGAAATATTGTAGGATCATAAACATCAACATTTACAGAAAGGGAATATGAATATTGGCCGTGCATGGGGAGCTGCCGAAGCTCAGGTGGGGAGGTGCATGGCAGAGAATTCGGTGAAAGAGGAGAAGTTGGTTCGGGAATTCGGTATAGAAAAGTGGTTGGGCGTCATAAAACCCACCCTTTTATTCAAAACTTAAACTGGTTGAATCGTTAAATTGATTCTCATGTATCCAACAAAAAGACATGACTTAAGTATTTACCAATTAATTTTTATATTTTAGATTATTTAATTTATTTAATTTAATCAAATAAAAAATTTTAAAATTAAAATCGAATCGAATTAACTCATATATTATTTTTTATAGTTGAGATTTCTATGTATGTCCTTATGAAATGGGCTGATGATTAACGTGCATGGTATTGTCATCTTGAGATAGGGGAGCCAAAATCTGACAAAGATAGTGTTCGTCCTTTCCACGCGCTAGCTACAATATCTGGAGTGTAGCCTCCGTTGAAAGCAAATGAATCGCCTTGTAACTTTTAGTTGTAGATTTTTATTATATAATCTCCTCCAAATCGGAGACGTTACCGAACCTCTAACCATTTCCCACCAAAACTCCACAATTAATCCTCAAACGCAACTTGAAGAACGGGATCACCACCAAAACTCCACAACAAATCAGATGCCGCAATCAAGAATCATCCATGGATTCGTTCTTGCACGCATCTTACAGTATCTACCTTGTCTACGATCGTGACTTCTTGAATTCTTTTTTTTTCAAATAAAAAATCAGTTTTCGTTTTTTTTAATCGCCTAGTTGGCCACGCGACTCCTCTGTTGCTTAAGCCAAGCCAATAAAAATTGCTTATAAATAAAAATACAAAAAATATATATTGGAGATTTATTTCGGTAAATCTAACACAGCACCACAGACAGACAGCTATAGAAAAAAAAAATGATTACTGATCATGTCGACAAGCGAAGACCGATTTTCTCGTGGATGATTCGGTCTGACCAAGGTGACCCGATCTGCTATCACTCGGAGAAGTCGGACTTGGGCTTAGTGGGGACGAGGCTCAAGTCACTCGGCTTGGATCGAAAAAGAGCTCACCAAGTGGTGGTGTGGTTGCGAATGAGCAGCAATCCCTTTTATGGAGCCACATGGGGGGTTTATATAGTGGGAGAGCCATCTCTGCTGTGTCAGAGCTGGCAAATCTCATTAATAGAGGATCAGTTGACAGATGGTGATGGTGACATGCCGTATTAATATTGTGAGACTGTCATAGCCGCCTGACACCCTGCTTAGACTATCTCTTCTATTCCCCGATAACCCTTGGCGGCACTGTCAGGCAAGGATTATGCCGAGGGAGGTTATCCTTTGAACACTGATAGGGACCGCCTATAACTGCTCGGCCACCCCAGCGTGATCACGGGTGTCCGACTCCGACAGCTAACTTTGAGGGCCTGACCTCGGGTGACCGACCCTGAGCGCCCGACCTTGGGTGACCGACCCCGAGCGTCACGACCTTGGGTGACCGACCTCGAGCGTCCCGACCTTGGGTGACCGACCTCGAGCGTCCCGACCTTGGGTGACCGACCTCGAGCGCCCCGACCTCGGGTGACCGACCTCGAGTGTCCCGACCTCGGGTGTCCGACTCCGAGTGTCCAGACCTAGGGTGATCGACCCCGAATGCACGACCTCGGGTGACCGACCCCGAGTGCACGACCTCGGGTGACTCTTAACCCGACTTATTTACAATAGGTTCAGAATGGCAATCATACCCGACCGAGCCCCTGATCCTTCAAAAATCATCCGCCCGGATCAATTACAATAACATTGTCCTAGCTAGAAAAATAATTATGTGATTTCTAATGATTCGTCTGAAGCTGCTTTGTGATCGAGATCTTAACCCGTAAAAACATCAAACAATATGCATTTAAGTTGTGGCATCATTTGTAAATAATAGGAGTAAACATGATCGCTCTGAACAAATCATCATATGTAATAGAAGTGCAGGTAACTAATTTCATTCAATAAGTACGACTGAGTATTGAATAAATTAAAAATTAAATAAATTAACTTTTTTTTAAACAATCGAATTTTTTACGAAAATCATTCTGACCGAATCGATAAGATATCGATTAATTCAATTTTTGACCGAATTAACTAAATTTTAAAATTTTATTTGATTTTTAATTTAAAAAAATTATTTAATTAATTATATTTTTAATAAAAAAATTAAAATTAATATTCTTGTTCAATTTATTCAATTTAAGCAACTTTAACCCATGTTCAATTTGTATTAATGTGCATAGCTTTGTATAAGTTACTAAAAAATTGTTTGTTTATCAAAGATCATCTAATATGTTTGTAACAACTAAAAAATCTCAGTTTGTTTACAATTAATTAATGTCACAACAATTATAAAATCTTCCAAACGGTTAAAATTTTTCAAAGAATTCCAATAGCAATTCTCAATCCGCGGCGTTGAAGAAATCCTTAGGCTCCTATTTTACAACATATAGCATTCCAAAATCGAACAAATACTTCTAGCAGGCCTTCAATTTTTTAGCCTTATATAACCAGATTGCTATGAGTCTCTTTAGAACATTAATAGCTCCCGGGGCTATGGTGCAGCGGTAAGGTCACTAGTTGTTAATCCACGCATTCGCGGTTCGATCCCCAGCTACGGCGCATTTTGCAGGAATTTTTCCTCCAAATGGGGCGCGAATCCTGGGCCGCTGGGCTTCTAGATTGGCCACCGCGAGCGCTTCCCGATTTACCCTGGTGACCGGTGGGAAACTTCCGTGGGGCCGGGCCGGTTACCCCAGGTTCAATTTGTCTGCTGCCTGGTTCATCATTTTTTTCTTTAGAACATTAATAATATTTATATCGCTGAACAAATACTTCTAGCAGGCCTCCAATTTTTTAGCCTTATATAACCAGGTTGCTACGAGTCTCTTTAGAACATTAGTAATATTTATGTCACTTAACAAAAATTTTTGCAGCAGTCCTTAAGATCTTGGATGTCATATGTGTCTCCGCAGCCATTAATGTGAGATTTATCCGTTTGATTCGGTCAATTTATTTGATTTAATCGAATTTTTCTCACCCCAAATAACAAACTAAACTAAAAATAACTTAAACTATTATTAATTTATTCGTTTGATTTCGGTGGCACTTATATATCCGTTAAATTATTATTGATTTATTAGCTCACCAAAGCATCAATTACATTTTTGATATGCTACTTATCTATGTAAGATGATGCGGCAATGACACATATTTTAATTTTTTATTTGTAGGTACTATTTTTTTTGTCAATATACGTTAATCAGAATCTAGTTAGATTTGTTCTAGGATTTTATAGGCTCGGCTAAAAGATTAATCAAAAATACTTTATGTTACATATCTCATATGCTTCAGAAGTACATATAGATTTGATAATTGAAACATTGGATGATTATTTTAAGGTATCTGTTTTTAACAACATGCTTATTCATGATTGCAAGGAAAAAAGAGTCAATCATAGTATGGAAGATAAAAATTTTAAAATCTAACAAATCAAATTAATAAAATATCAATTAATTCGGTTGAAAACTAAATTATCCGATTCTTTCAAATAATATGTAAATTTACAATTAGAAATTTATAGATTCACTTATTTAAGAATTTACTTATTAGGTTTTTTATTTTAGATTATTCAGTTTAATCAAATAAGAGATTATAAAATCTAAATCTAAATCAAATTAACCGATATAATCGATTTTTTACAAAATAAAATAAAATTTTTAAACAAGTTAACCGAATTTTTAATTTAACCACCCTAATCATAATTAAATTGAAGTAAATCTAAAAATAGCTTAAAGTATTATTAATTGATCAGTTTGATTTAAGTGACACTTATATATCCGTTAAATTATTATTAATTTATAGTTTTTCTAATCCCATCCGCAATTAACTTTTGCTATGACAATTTATTTATAGTTTTGCTAACCCCAGCAGCAATTAAAGTTTTGTTATGACAAATATTTATGTCTGATGATGTGGAGATGACACATATTCCAATTTGTGGACACTTATTTCCCATATATGTTAATCAAAATCTAAATACTAACATTAGATTTGTTGTGGGATTCAATAGGCTTCTTAACGGGGTTAAAAGATAATAATTTACTATTGTATCTTTGAGTCAAAAACACTTTATATTGCATATCTCAAATACTTCCAAATAATATACATATAGATTTGATAATTAAAACATTGGATGGATCACTAAGTGTCCATAAAGTAATCCTTCCTTGGAGGTCATTTGTTTTAGCAACATGCTTCTTTATGATTGCAAGGAGAAATAATCATGATAGCAAAAGGTATTCTTTCGTCTCAACATTTTCATCAATTTATTTCAGAATTAACACGGAAAAGATAAATCATGAGAACTACTAACCCGAAAATGACTAGCATATAAGGGAGGACAAGCACTGGCTTCGTCAGGATTTGACTCTCAAATAATCTTATGATGATAACACCTTATGTACTAGTTATCAGTCTATTTCGTAGAAATATAATAAGAAATAATCATGATCAATAGTATGGAAGATAAAATCTCTATAATTGAATAAACTGAACAGATAAAATATTAATTAATTAAGTCAAAATTTTAATTAACTGAATTTTTTCAAATAATATAGAAGATTTACCAATTAGATAAGGATTTATAGTTCCACTTACTTAGGAATTTATCGATTAGATGTTTTATTTTGGATTATTTGATTTAACCTAATAAGATATTTTAAAATCAAAATCGAACCGATAACTAATATAATCGATTTTTTAAAAAAACGAAATTCTAAAATACCTGAGCTCAATTTTCAAATTCGATTGATTTAATCGAATTTTTACTCACTCCTAATAATAATTAAACTGGACTAAATCCAAGAAGTGGAAAAGATTTCAAATTTGATCTGGGATGTATTACATCTTGGAAGTTTAAAAAATGTGTAATTGTGACCACTCACTCTAGAAATTAAACGAATAGTAAAAATGATATATATTATTGAAAACTAGAGGATAAATTATCTTTTAAAATTACGGTTGACAGCAAAAGCTCACGGGACAAAAATTAAAAGGATATTTTTTTTTTATCATAAATAAATGGATTCTAGCTTTTAAACAAATATCAAAATAGTATTCTCCTATTTTCCATTTTTAAAAATTATTATTCCAGCACTATTGTATACATTTTAATCAAAATTACAATAACATAAAGTAAAAATATTACAACATGTAAAAACTTTATTTAGAATTTTTACAATATATTGTAATTTTATATAAAATTACTATAATCAAATTTGTTATTAACAATCCTGATTAAATTATTCTTTTGAATAAAGTTACTACTATATATATTGTATTTTTAAACAAAATAATTACATATTATAATAATTTTAATTAAATCTATTATAATAGTAATAACATTATTGAGCAGAAAAATAAAATAGGACGGATTTGAACATTCTGACCTAACAAATCCCAACTTTTAAAAAGAAAAGGAATGACTGAGGAAAAGACTCTTCTCTTGTTTACCTGAATGGAAAAAGAGTGAGGAAAGAATGTGATGGGCTAATTATTGTACCTCCTTTTCTCCAAATGAATTAGTTACACAGGTTAAATTTAAAAGAAACAACATCCTCCCAAATGTCAATGCCTTTTCTTCTCCTTTTCAAGGAAACAATCCTATAAATCATGTTTACTAATGTTTTAGCTTAATGTTCAAGCCAAGCCAATAAAAATTGCTTATAAATAAAAAAAACACAAAAAAAAAATATATTCGAGATTTATTTCGATAAATCTAGCACAGCATCACAGACAGATAACTACAGAAAAAATATAATTAAAATAACATTGTCCTAGAAAAATAATTATGTGATCGAGATCGAGGGGGGTGGGTTAAAATCGTGCCTTGCGCTTTCGAGCAGTGTACTGGGTATCAGGAGGAACGTTATATCCTTTATTCCTCATCTGTTCCTTCTTCTTCAAGACCCATTCTCTACCTTTCCCTTTCTTGTTTACCTTCAACTTCTTCCTTGGCCGGTTTCGATCATATACATCGACCTGCTGCATCCAACAACAAATGGCCATTTCAGGTATTTGATTTTTTTTTTGTATTTTTTTCAGCATTGAGACGAGTACGATTAGATTACATTGATTAGAAATGTGTTAAAGTTCGATACAATCATGCACTTGAAACACTGGCTGGATCTACTTTTATTTAAACTAAAGGAATGGTTGTAAGGACGTAATCTGGCCTTGCTCAAGGTCCTTGCTTATTCTAACTCGCTATTGTAGTAATTAAATGGCCGTTTAGCTCGGAAGAGTAGGCTCTCTCTAATCGAAGAGCTTAAAAGTGTAAATATGTCAGTCAGGCCAAGCATGGCCCTAAAGCATAGGCAGAAATTTGAAAGTAGGAAAAAAAAAATACACTAAACTAGACTAACTACTACTACCTTGCGACTCAAAAAAAAAATTAAGTCAGGGTATAATCTGACATTGCTAAAAGATCCTTATTCTAAGTTGGTATTGTAGGATTTGTTGGCCATTAAGTTTGGAAGAGTAGGAGACTCTCTGCAGCTGAAAAACTAAAAAGTACAAGGGAAATTGGTAGCCTTGCTAAACATTTTACTGCCTAATGTTTACTAAATGATATGAGAATCAATCTAAAAAAGTATGCTAGCCCATGAATTCTTACTGTTTGGTTGTCATCAGAGTCGGCGTCGCTTTCCTTATCTTCACTGCACAGCTCGCCATTTTCACCTTTCCCCTTCAGTTGGTAAGTTTGAGCTGAGGGCGGACCACAAGTAAGAACCAGATATTCTTTCCGTGCTTTTGAGCTGTAATTGAATTGATATTCATTAGACATAAATAGTGAATCATAGCTGGATAGGAATTGAGAAGTAGTTTCCTTTGAAATTTGAAGGTAATAAATACATCAAAGACTAGAGAACTATATATAAAAGCATCTCAAGCACACGAGAAATAAGCCGCTGCCTATTAAAACTCAGTTTTAATTTTACAAAATAAAAGGCATTCCTCTTTAATTGTGATGAAATATTTCCCTCCCCAAAAGTGCATAGTGATTAAAGTATTTCGTTTATTGAATTTTACTTGACAGTTTACAAGCCCATTGCTAATGCTTTGATAGAAAAATCAAGATCAAGCCTTTTAATTTTCCTTGAAGTCGATCATTATTCCGCATTTTTTCTTCAAGAAGGAACTATGCGAGAACCATTTCCTACTTAAATCTGCATAATAGAGTAGACCACACATCATACATATAAGATAGGATGCCAAATTAAAATAAACAAATATATATATTTGGTGAAAACTGACATCTGTTTTATGTAAAACATAATATGATTTAGAATGATATTACACGAACTATAGACTTCTAAACTATCAGGAATTATCAGTGCTGAGAGAAGATGTCTTAGGGAAAAATACGTTTAAATTATTGAGAATTTAATTATGTACCTATGCGGCCAATCAACAACAACGCCACCAGAAAAACCAGCTCGCATGGCATAAGCCGAGATCATCTCATTTTGATCCCTGTTTTCTGCATAAAGTTGTAATACAGCTCTTGCCCCTCTAGCCAAACATCGATATAATGAGCCAAAAAATGCCCTACAAGGCACAGTGCAGTGAGTTGAGAATAGATGAGAAACTGACTTAAATGAAGTGTATTCTGTAATCAATTGCTTACTTTAGCCTCATTCTTGGCTCATGTGAGGACTTGTCGGCATAGCATAACCACTGAATTTACACAAAAATATGGTAAGTTTCACTGATATCAATCCTATCTAACTGTTTTGAGAACTAACAAGAGAACAATAAAATGAAAAGAAAAAAAAATAGAGTGCCAAATTGAATTTTGTAGCTCTCATAATATTAAAGGATTAGCAGTTGAATGAAGTTGATTTTATAGCCACTCCCAAACTTCAAGAAAAGCTTGTTCGACAAAATTTACACTGGAATGCTTTTGTCATTTAAGAACAAAGCTATTCAGTTTGATTTATGGCTTTGTCACCCCACCCAAAACAAAATATTAGCTTTTTAAGAAAGAAGCAGTAGGGAAGAAATTAACGCACCTGGACTGCTGAAATACTGATCGCACCGTCAACAACTCCTGGCCGTAAGCCTAAGCCCTGCAATCAGCCTTGTAGTTAAAATAACATAACTAAGAAAAATTTCAAGAAACAACGGAGCAAACTTCCAAGTCCAAGCATCAGCACTTCAAGGAAAAATAACTTGGGATATCAGACTGAAAATAACATAGGGCATCAAACAATAACCTGAAACTATCATTTACTAACACTATTACACTAGACAACCTAAATTCAGAATAATGATAAAATATGAACTCTAGAAGTTTCAAAAAAAAAAAACAGTCCTTACAAATAAGGAAAATCAGATTAGTGGTTAAGAGGATCTCAACAAATGAAGTGAAATTAAAATACACGCCCTTGTTCAATTAACCATAATATTAGCCATTAATGCATATTTTATCTGGGCGGATCAAATGAAGTTAACAGATACACCATAAGTTTGATCAAGTAATATTGTGAGATGCAGCAACTATTTCACAAGCAACCCCATGTACAACTGTCAAAATTAAGGATTTGACATTAATGTCTCTGCACATTGATCCAACAATGAAAGGGACATACAAATCTTAAGCACTCTACTAATAGCAAGAGCAAGAGTAGACATGACAAACCTTAGTAAAACCATTCATAACAACTGTACACTGACAAATACACAAAATTAATGCTGCATAAAGGTGTATCTGCCCAATGAAAATATTTTTTTTTTAAAATAATCAACACTGCAAGGACTGTTGAATGGTAAATACTAGCTGAAATTAAATAACAACTACTTTTCACAAAATAGAAAAAGGATTGTAACAAGGTGCATGTTCAGCATCAGCATTCAATTGTGTAGCTTCAAAAGAGAAAAAGAATGCATGCTCTGTAAGAGAATCTGTATTCTCAAAACCAAGAGTCCCAAATGACATGATCATGAATCTAGGCAGGATAGAGAAAATGAGTATTCACCTGGCCCATATCTGCAAGCAAAAGATCACCCTCTTGCTTCACCCTCTAATGCAACATCTGAAGATAACCATCATTTACACAATATGAATAATGAAAAGATGAACAACCTCTAGGACTTAAATGGATTTAGGTATAAAAACAAACTTAATGTGAACAACTCACCCAACATTGAACTTGAAATATCATAGCCAATCCAATGATGCCCATTTTTAGACAGAGTTTCGCCACTAAGTCCAGATCCACAGCCTAAGTTATAGAATAAGTAAAAGGGCAAGGAGAGGAATCAAAAAAAGTATGCGAGTATACATTGAACAAGCGATATAGAAGTGTGAGTAGTTACCAACATTAAGGGTTACAAATCATAGATTTATATCAGAACTATTCCATGAAATGACAATGGAGTATTTTTAGCATTGCAATTCTCAAAACACAATAAAATCAAGCTAAAAGTAGTAAATCCCAGTTAACTCAAACCAAACTCAGTCAGAAAAACAAGAAAATAAATGGTATAATTTACTACAACCAAAAAGAACTCATCAAATTAATAAATCATCCCATCAAATAAAGTGGAAACAGAAAAAGTAAGGAAAATGCACCATTGAAGTAAAAATCCAAACTTACCAATATCTAGCAGAAGCCTGGGTATGCCATCATTCGGTAAGGCAAGTAGTTCAAGCGCTCGCTCAGATATCTTTGCCTAAAACAGTATCAATAGACCCAAAGAACCAAAAATATTTACATCTAAAATCAAAGAAAAGAAATAAGCAAGGAAAGAGGTGAAGAAACACAACATACTTGGATTTCAATTATGCGAGATGAAGTTGTATACTTGCGTGCCTCCGCCTCATTGTAGAATATCTCTGGCGGAGCTTGGAGCTCCGGACGTGGCATATCTTTTCTTGCACACTATGACACCAACCACTAAGTAGAGTTGTGCTGGCCAATAATTAAGCTATCAGCTCTCTCCAATGCCTGAAGCTGAACCAGAATGGATAACTTATTCCAATTAAAAGTTATATCCTGATAACATAATCCACATTTTCACTGCAAAACTTATAATTCCATTTATAATCTTCTAAAAATTTAAATTTTTCACACAACCCCTATCATAATCAGTCAAATAAAACTAAATTACTGCTAATTAGAATAAAAAATCGTCTAAAATGTAAAATAATATTTCTTATTTTTCAGTAATTATAATATTTCTAAATATTAACAAAACTAAGTTATGTCATTAGATAAGAACATTTAAACAACATTTATATAATATAAAGTTCTCTAGCAAGCAAGTCAGCAACATAAATAAATAAAAGAGCATACCACTTTCTGAAGAAGCTTCATTCAACAAAAAGGAAGGATACATTTATTCTTTAACAATTCCTAGTGTACAAACCAACTTAATGACACCATAACGAAGAAACATGTCGGAGCAACAAGGAGAATGTATTTATAAAATTCAAGCTTTTAAACAAGGAAACTTATTCATTTCCAACAAGATAAACTTTCCAAAAACAAAAACATGAGTTCAACAATGAATTAATCGTCACGCCCCGGGGGTGTAATTTCCGGTACCCCACTCGGTGACAATATAATAAAAAGCCCTAGACACCATATATTCAGGATAACTAAAAATTTATCAAAATATATATTTATATCATGTTCTTCATATACAACAAAAGTATACGGATAAAATGACATATGAAATAGAATGTAAATACAACGAAATAAAAAACAAGCCAAAACTAGGAATCAACATGTCAAGATCTCTAAACAACTCTAGATAAAACTCAAACCAACTACAATAGCAAAAAGGTGCATGTGCATGCAAAACTGGAGGCCAGGGGAGCAGAAGGTAAGCCAAATGGCTAAGTGGATAATCAAAATTAATGTGCATGAATTTAATCTTATTCAAGAAGTCAAGGAAGTAGAATAAATCACAATCTCTTATTACAACTTTAAGTTCATTTTAGAGTTCTCCATATATATATATATATATATATATATATATATATATATATATATATATATATATATATAAACATCTTCAGTTATCATCATCATCATGTAATATTTTTATATTGAAATTTAGAATCTCAACTTTATCATCAATTAAGATAACTTCTCAATTCTTTTTATTTAATCAATAAATATATGAAAGGAAAACAAGAGACCTTAGTCAAATAAGATGTATTAAAGATGAATGCGATAGAGTACTAGTAAATGATAGCGAAATAAAAGAGCGGTGGAAGATTTACTTTCATCAACTTTTTAATGAAAGTTTAGGGGACCAACTTGACTTAGGCAATTTAAGTATTTCAAATGAGTATAGAAATTTTAATTTTCATCGGAGAATTCAAACTTCAGAAGTAGAACAAGCTTTGAAAGGGATGCAAAATGGAAAGGCCGTGGGACCGGATGATATCCCAATAGAGGTATGGAAATGTTTAGGGAAAAAAGGTATTGAATGGCTTACAAAATTATTTAATTTAATATTGAAAACAAAAAAAATGCCTAATCAATGGAGGGTAAGTAGTCTGGTTCCCTTATATAAGAACAAAGGAGACATACAAAATTGTGCAAACTATAGGGGTATTAAATTAATGAGTCATACCATGAAACTTTGGGAAAGAGTAATAGAAAAAAAGATTGAGGAAGGAGACCACGGTAACCGAAAATCAATTTGGGTTCATGCCTGGAAGGTCGACAATAGAAGCTATACATCTTCTTAGGCAATTAATTGAAAAATATCGGGAGCAAAAGAAAGATCTACACATGGTATTTATTGATTTAGAAAAAGCTTATGATAGGGTACCAAGAGAAATTATATGGAGAATTCTAGAAAAGAGAGGCGTTAGCGTAACATATATTGACCTAATTAAAGATATGTATGAAAATGTAACGACTAGAGTGAAGACTTCAGGTGGATTGACTGAAGCATTTCCAATAAGGATAGGGTTACATCAAGGATCAGCTTTAAGTCCCTATCTTTTTACACTAATCATGGATGAACTCACTAGGCACATTCAAGATACAGTGCCATGGTGCATGTTGTTTGCAGATGATATTGTTTTGATAGATGAGACACGTGAAGGAGTAAATGCTAAACTAGAATCTTGGCGGGAAACTCTAGAAATGAAAGGTTTTAGGCTTAGTAGAGTAAAGACTGAATATATGGAATTTAAGTTTAGCAATGCTAGACGTAGTGAAACAATTGTTAAGATAGGAGATGATGAGTTGTCTAAAATCGAGAACTTTAAGTATTTAGGATCGTTCTTGCAAAGTGATGGAGGAATTGAGAGAGATGTCTTACATAGAATACAAGCAGGATGGTTGAAATGGAGATTAGCATCGGGTGTCTTATGTGATCGTAAAGTACCTCTAAAACTTAAAGGGAAGTTCTACAAAACGGCAGTTAGACCTGCTATGTTATATGGTGCTGAATGTTGGGCTATGACTCGAGCACATGAGCAAAAGATGAAAGTTGCAGAGATGAGGATGTTAAGGTGGATGTGTGGACATACGAGGATGGATAGAATAAGGAATGAGAGTATTAGAGAGAGAGTCGGAGTTGCATCTATTGAAGAAAAACTTCGGGAGACACGTTTGAGATGGTACGGACATGTACTTAGAAGACCAATAAATGCCCCTGTTAGACGATGTGAAACTATGATAAATACGCACATTAAAAGAGGGAGAGGAAGACCAAAAAAGACTTGGTTGGCAACAATAAAACAAGATAAATTTTATTTAAATCTAGATGATGATATAGTAGGGGATAGAACTCAATGGCGTAAAAGGATCCATATAGCCGACCCCACCTAGTGGGATAAGGCTTTGTTGTTGTTGTTGTTGTTGTTGTAATAAATATATGACATCAACAATATAATCTCAACATGGAAAAATATCACAAATCATGTGAATATCAAGATGTATATCTGTATCAATGGTATAAATATGATAAATCAACTAAAAAGTAAATAACTAGAGTCGGTATCCTCAAAATGTACTAATGTCATATGTTATCTAATGTACGGGCTAAAAGCCCTCACCAGTGACTACAACAATAAAGCGTCATCACGCAAATAAATATTGACCCCGGGCTACATCACACCACCACGACTCATGCATGTGGTAAGGTACTTTGGTAGTTTGGTATAAGGGTAGGCTCAGAGTTTTCACTTTTAGGATTTCATTTTCCTAAGTTTTGTTATTTCACTTTAATTCTTTTTGCCATCATTGTTCAATTCTAAATTCATATCTTATTGGTTAGTCTGAACGACCAACCCAAGTCAACTTTTAATTCATTACGGTAACATCATAAGATTTGCAAGTAAAGGGGTGAGTATTAACAATATGCAATATCAACAATATGGGGTATGAAAGGTCAAGTAAATATAAAGACAGTTACTGACAGAAAAGTAAGTCAGAATATCTATTAAATTTTTAAAACACTCTTTCCCATCTCCATTCCCAAATGAACCCACATATGGACATGAAACAACATCAATTATTTATCCTCTAATAATTTAATTATTTTAACCTCGTTTCATTATTTTAAATATCATTTTAATCCCCTTATTGAAAAGGGTTATAAAAGTATACATAATCCATTTATCTAATTATTCATGTATAGGGAAGTTTATAACGAATCAACGGATCAAATTTACCCACTTTATATCCAGCAAAAGCAATGTCAGCAAATCACCCTGCTCCACTCGTACTCTTATCTACAAGCATAATACAAAAATAACTCAAAAGGATACTCGATAAGAATAATAACATAAAACATGGACATCATGTACGACTGGGAGTATCATTTTCAATTTTGCTACCTCGTAATATTTTTCATTCCTAAAGAGACCTTCATTACGATTTAATAACAACTTTATCTACCCAACTTAAATAGACATTGACTAAATAAAATCTACCTTGCAGCTTCCTTTGATCGAGGAAACAACAAAGGTATTTCGTTATGCTCAAGCTAATTGGACCTATAAAAAAGGAATCGTAGTTAATTCAAAGTAACTACTTATTTCTGAAGATCAATAAACAATGATTTACCGATTCTTACCGCACCCCGAGAAAAGGAAGGAGAACTTTTCTCCTTTTCACCGGTGGCGCCTCGGCGAGCTTCGACGGGCTCCGACGACGGCCCTGGCTAGCTCGGACGGCTGCTGTGCTTGGCTGGAAAAGAAACAAAAACAGCAAGGTGCTGCTCTTGAGAAGAAAAGGTGAGGGAGGCGGAGGCGGAGGCGGAGACGGAGACGGAGACGGAGAGCGACGACTGGAAATCGCTGTTACTGCTGTGAGAAAGAACCAAAAATGAGAAGAAGAAGAGGAGGAAGAGTAGATCGGGGCGGCGTGCGGCGGTATAGGCGGTTTAGGTTGGTGGCCGCATATATTAAGTTTAGACGTATACTAAGCGAATATAAAAATACAATAATAAAAAAATAGTAAAAAAATGATCTTAGCAAATTATATAGTAATAATGTACCGGTTTGGAGGGAATAAAAAAACTCCTTAAAAATTAATTCATTTTAAATTTTAAATTTTAAATTTAATTCGATCATAATTTAATTAAATCAAATTTAAATAAATTTCAATTTCAACTAATATATTTTTTGTTTTCACATCTATTAGACTTAGTTTGAACTTCATCTTATTTTAATTTAATGCAATCAGCAACGCGAAAAAAAAATCGATAAGAAACAAAAACAAATAGGATATGTGCCGAAATATTTGTTTGTATGGTGACTCAAATTAGCTATTGCGTGGCCTGAAAGATCTGAGCTGCTTTGCAAAGTCTAAGTGTTGATTCATGAGTTGAATCTCCCTAACTGGAGACTCCCGAGTTGTAGAGTTTGTGTAGACTCCCGAGCTAGAGACTCTCGAGTTGGATCTCCCGAGCTAGAGACTCCCGAGTTGCAGAATCTGTGCAGACTCCCGAGCTAGATCTCCCGAGCTGAATCTCTTGAGCTGGAGACTCCCGAGTTGCAGATGTTGGATCTTGTACGGTTGCTGGAGGGGGGTGAATAGTAAATCTCAGCTTTTCTTCTACCTACGTTATTAGTTGCGAAAATATAAAAAAATAAAACTAACAACAAGAAACAATGCTAACAAATCGATTTTACTTGGTATCCACCCCTAAGGGTGACTAATCCAATAATCCTTCGATGGATCACTCCTCGGATAACCTCCGACTAGCCCTTGTCGCTCATTATGGGTAGAGAAACCTCGCCACAGCACTTCGACAATACCTGAGCATTAAAGGCTACTAATCTACTCTACCCAAGCAGATTTCGTCAAGAGTTTCAATCCAAACGGAGTTCTCTTTAAATATAACTCAGGCTGAAAACTCTCGCTGGCAGTCGATGAACAAGATTAAAATATGATATGACTAGAATCGCTAGCACTAAAGCCGCGATGATTCCACTGATCCACTTGTTTCTATCCATCCTTGACATGGCTGTCAGGATTTTTCTTGATCTTTCTGATGTTATCGTCCACCCCATGCAACTATATGAGATAATTTTTCCTGGTGATCGGTGGGAAACTTTCGTGGGGTCGAGCCGGTCACCCCAGGTTCAATTTGTCTGCTGCCTGGTTCATCTTTTATATTAGATAATTTCTATGGAAAGAACTAATGACTAACATATGAGGTATTGTCATCATGAAATTTGTTTAAAATTGAATTAAAATTAAATACATGAACCATAAATATTTTATGTACATGAACCAAGTGAAGTATGAATCTTATAATTCATATATCTAGATTGAATAAGTTCATGTATTTAATCAATGATGTATGATCAAGAGTTTTTATTGAGTAGTATAAATATTCATGTAATGTGAAGTTGTCGTATAAGTATTTTTTCAATAGAAAATTATTTTACCACAACTCCTCTTAATTCTGTTACTAGAACTTTTGCGAGCCCATCACCTTCCAACAATCTGGGGTTAAATCTTGACGAAATTAGATGTCTGTCCTCTCTTATACGTTAGTCATTATCCGGTTAGTAATTCTCATAATTTATTTCTCTGTATTAATCTTATGATGAATTGACGAGAGCACTCGAATGAGTAAATCGTCTTTTGTCGCCCCTATATGAGATATTCATGGTAAATGAACATTAAAAAAAAAAATATGCCTTCGCGCATACATCTAATCAATCAGAGTCTAAATAATATTAACATCTTTCCAAGAGCGCATATTTTAACCAAGTAATATAGATCAATACTCCAACCTATTTTTTATATATTCACCCTCTATTTACATGTTTACTTTTAGATATTATATTTAGATTTTTATATAAAGCATTATTTTTAGTTACAATATATTCTTATTTTAAGAGGAAGATTTGGATAAATGCATAAATACATGTTAAGATTCCCAACCTTTTGGGATAAATTACAAATAGTTTGATATTAAAAAAATATAAAAAAAAAAAAAAAAAAAAAATCAAATATATATCAATAACCAAAATAAGTATTATATTTTTATCTTATTTATAAGTATAGTTTATTTTTAAATCTTTACTTTTATTTACCTCTTCCCCATTAATTTCACTCTTTAACTTTTAATTGTATTTCTGATTCTTTAACTATGTTATATATTTTAAAGTGTTTTATTGAAAGTTAAAGATTAGTAGGGCCGAAGTTGAAATATCCAACGCGAACGCGAAGAATGATTAATCAGACTAGGATGATAATGGGGTGGAGGCGGGGACGGATTTGCCATCCTCATTTCCACTTTTGAATTATATCTCCGTCCTCATTCCCGTTTCGATCCCCGATTTTATCTAATTGGGGAATCCCCATCTTCAACTCGGGGATTAAATCCTCATACCCGTCTCGATCCCCATTTCAAATTAATTCGCTATTAAAATTTAACTCTAAATATTATGAAAAATTATATAAATATACTTATATAATAATTATTTTATTAGTAGTAGTAGTATTATTATTATCGGGCCTATCGGGATGGATTCAGGGATGGAAATAACATTCCCATATCCGACCCGAATCTATTACGGAGATTTAAAAAAAATCCCCAAACTCAAACTCATACCTAATAACGTCCTCTAAAACCCATCCGTTTTAGATTTTTCCCACGGGACCGAACCCACAGGGAAAAATGCCAACCTAAATGAGACCCCCCTTTTTTTTTCTATTTAATTAATGCGAAAATGGCGGAGTTCCAAAATTCCAATCGATTCGAAGCCGCGGCAGGGGAATGCTCCTGCTCCAAATCCCCGCTCTCGCCTCTCCGTCTTCTCCTCTCCGGTCTCGCTCTCTCTTCGCCCACCGCCGCTCCCGCCCGTCGCGCCTCCTCCTCCTCCAACGCGGCCCTTTCACGGTCGTCGTCGGCTCCGCCGGTGACAGCGGCGGGGATGTAGGCGGAGGACCTGGTGGCGACGACTGGTGGAAGCTCACTGGTCTCGATCGAGGTGGTTGGCTGGCCCCCCTCCTCCAAACCCTAAACTCGATGCCTTGCTGCAGGTCTGGTACTGATCCGCTTTCTCGCTTTCCTTCTTGATAGATGCGGTGCGAGAGGGCTTCCGGTCGTGGCTACTCAAAGCGCGGACGGTGCTCACCGAAGTCGCTACGCCTATCGTGAAGCGCGGGTTTGGCGCGGACCCTGCCTCTGTGGGGGAGCCTGAGGACGTGGCTGTCGAGGAGGAGTTACTAGTGCCTCCCGAGATGACGGTGGAGAGGAGGACGCCGAGCGGCTTCCTCTCGTTAGCTGCCGCTGTCTCCATTGAGCAATTTGGGAGGTGAGTCTGAAGCTCTTCATCTGATCCATTGTTCATGTCGTGTGTTTTGGAATTTGTTGCTGAGTTGGCCTCTGATTCTTGCAATGTTTTTGCAGGATGAATGGTTTGACGGGGCGGAAGATGCAAAAGATATTTGAATCTCTTGCGCCAGAGGCCATCCGGAATGATGTTAGAAGTTTGGTGGAGTATTGCTGCTTTAGGTACTTGTCGCGAGACAGCTCTGATTTCCATCCTAACTTGAAGGTCTGTGAGTAAATTTTTGCAATTGGTGGTTTGTTTTCCTTTTGAAAAGTACAAATTAAGAGTTCATTTCTTAAGTTTGTTCCTTACAATTTGTTGCTAACATTATTTGATTAATTTAGTTTCCCCCGTATTGATTTGTATTGCGTTTGATTCAAATATTTCTACCTAAATGGAAACAGTCATGCGTTGATTCACTGTAGTTGTCCAAACACTGTTAGCATAGGGAAATCATCATCTTCAAAGAGTTTGATAATTTGAAATTGGGCCCATACTTTTATCCCTACAAGTTCTCTAGATTAGATCAGGACTTAGAAATAGGTATAGTCCTGACTCCTGAGTACAACTTGATTGATCATGCTATTTAAATTGGGAAGGTCAAAATGCTTTAGTGTCATGAGGATTATGAAGTTTTCAGCTATAGTTATTTAAAACCATGATCAGACAAAAGTCATTACGTTACCTCAGTTTCTATACTTGATTGGACTCTTTGTGAACTCAAAGAGGCCTATTGAGAACAAGGATAGTTTGGCACATTAAAGATTGTCTACGACTTCTCATTGATGCATATTGATGCAACACAAAAATCAAACTCTCAAAATCAATTTTTTTCATGAAAAAGATGATAATTATAGGGTTTTGGGGCCTATGCCCTATAGAACTGAAATAAATCCATTAATCTCTAAATAAGATAATTACCATCCCAAAAACTACCTTAATTAGCTTGTTCTCCTAAATAAAAGGATCTAATGAAATAACTTTTACGAAGTCAAAACTTTTAAAAACTACATTTCTAATTTATTTTACACATACATTCAGTTTTTGGGCGGAGGTAAGTTCTTGTGGAACAATTGGTTCTTATCAAGAGAAAGTTAAGAATAGGAAATTTTGTACTCTGCCAAAATCAACTTAAATGCTTAGCTGGGTTTAAACTTAGAGAGAGAACATATCCCTAGAAACATAGAATTGTTTATTTAATTAATTTTGTTTGTCATAATTGGTTAGTCTTTATGATGACCAAGTGTTTTCTATGTTTAGTTAATCTTAATTTTGTTGGTCATAAATGGTAATTTGTTAGCAACTAGTTTGAATATTACCTACATAAATTTGTTTTCGGAGTGTTACCAAGAGCTATGTTGTAACACTTATAATATGTGTTTTCTTTGTATCCTCTGCACCATGACGGTGGTAAGCATCAAGATTTTCAATTTTGGAAGCTTGAAATTCAATAAAGCGACAATTACCATTCTTTTTTCATTATCCATGATAATCATGATTTTTTGGCTACATCTTGTACTCTACTTAAAATCTTTATTTAATTTTGCCACGCATCTTTCCAGAAGTTTATTAACAATTATGTTTCAGGAAGCCATATTTCAGAGGCTTATCTTTGTTACTATGCTTGCCTGGGAGCAACCATATACTAGGGACAACTATTCATTCTCGTTTCAGGAGAACACTTTTTTCCAGGTCTGTTTAATAACTTGCTTTGCATGTATCTGTACATTTAACTGACGGTGACATGCTCTGGGTGATTGCTGCTTCTTACAATCAATGTCTATCACTCCTGGCACTGCTACTTAACTAACAGTATTACTCTTTCTCATCTAATTAGTAGGTAATATCAGATAAAACTTGACTATAACTGCATCATCATGTTGGTGTATTTCAATATTTTCAAATTTCAAAGTTATTGTTGTGTTGGTTTTTTTTACTTGATTCTGTTGGTCTCGTGCAAGCCGGCTGGGGGGGGTGAATAGCCCTGTAATACAAACTATATCTTTTGCAATATCTTAGCAAAAATGACATATTAGATAGCAGTTAAATCAAATATGAACAACATAAAAGAAACTAGTAAGAAACCAGGATTTACTTGGTTGCAACCAAGGTGGTTGCTAATTCAAGACAATGAAAAGCTCCTTCGGTATAGGTGGAGAAGCCTCTTACAGACATTGAAAAGTTCGTAGAAGAGTTAGAAAATTGAATACAAGTTGTTCTTATTTCTTTCTAGTTCTAGGGTGTTATTTATAGTCCGAAAACAGATATTATCGTTGTGCTAACGTGGCACTGAGGCGCCTCAGTTATGCTCTGAAATGCCTCAGTTGGATAAGATATTATCCACGGCGCCAACAGTAATTGTTGATTATTTTTCGATCTGAGGCACCTCAATTTCGACCCGAGGCACCTCAGTTTCGACTCGAGGCGCCTCGGGTATCAATTGAGGCGCCTCAGTTTCACTTATGTGCAAAACTCGGTCTTTTCAACTGAGGCACCTCCAGAGGCAACTGAGGCGTCTTAGTTGGCCTTTTGGTCAAAGTCAACGGGTGATTTCCGGCCAATCAGAGTTAGGCTCACCCGAACACGACTTTGGCTTTCACCTCAAGTGGGCTTCCTCCCCGGCTTCTCGTCCCTCGGACGTTGCGCACGCCTTTTTCGTCCACCAATATACTCTTCTGCAATCTTTGCATCCCACCGATGCACCGAGCCCGTCGACTCCCTTCCTATGTCATCCTTCTCGTTTGCTGCGTCTTCCGCTCGATTGCTTGTGCTCCTAAGCTCCTACACACTTGACACAAGGATTAAAAACAACTAGGACCTAATTTGACTTGGTTGATCACATCAAAATCAACCCGCAATACTTACAGATTCTACCTAATTGCCTCTTGATACTGTAAGAATAAAACATGTTTGATCTGTTTATGCTTTCATGAATACTACTGTCTTCTCATATGACACTACGGGAAATCCTTTGCCATACTCATCAGTCAACAACATAGTTCTCCACAGACTGCTGCCTCCTCGAAATGTTACTGTCAGAGAATGGAAAAGTTCATCGTTTTGCATCATCTGTGTGATAAAATTCATGCTTGGCCAGATGTTCAGCTATATGCATTCAAGAGCCAAATATTCTCTATTTAAGATAAGCAGGATCCCTTAAGGTGGCTAAATTCTGTATATGGCATCCCATGCCTTTATATCCACCCCGTCTTCCTCTCCCAAAGACTCCACTCTTCCATTATTCCAGCAGCGATGCATGCTACAAATCTGAAATGTTTAGGAGGGACCAAATGGTCACGAACCATTTCAAGCAATTCCCAGCCCCATTAGTTAGATCACGGATGGACAATGATATTTCTCATATTTTTTTAATATTCTTAAGTATAAATTTTTAAGTTAAGAGTAATTGACAACTAGTGGTGTAGCATAATACAGAAAATCCTGCACTTCAAGCATTTTGTGCTCCTATTAGAGCATGTGGATATGTTTGTCCTAGTTCACTTTATATGTGTGCCTCAAGATATCAAGTATTGCAAATCTTCACTAATCAGGGTCGAGTAGTTGGAGAAGAGGCTTTTGTTCGAATAGCTCCAGCTGTTGCAGGTGTGGCTGATGTATCAACAGCACATCACCTGTTCAAGGCTCTGATTGGCGATAAACAGGGCCTTTCATTGAGCTCGTGGATTGCATACCTTGCTGAGTTGTTGAAGTATGTCTGCCTCATATTATTTGAGTTTAATTCTTAGCACTAACATGACATTTTCTATACTTTTTCTGTCAGTATGGGCTTTCAATGTCCATGTTTATGCAATAGACACGATATTGTCGTGTGTTTGTTATGATGCAGGGTCCATGAGGGAAGACGATCATATGGAAATAAAAATAATATTTTTCCTTACGAGGAACTTGTGTGCAAAGGTTCAAGTAGGAAGCAGCCTGTTATAAAATGGGAAGATAACATTGCATGGCCTGGAAACCTGATGTTAACGGACAGAGCACTCTATTTTGAGGTATGAAGAAGTTCAACTCAGTGCATTTTTCTCCACCTCACCTTTAGTTTGCTGCTTTTGATCTGTTTGTGTTCCAATAACATATATCTTATACCCAGTGATTTAGCAGTATTACGGAATTAGTCAATAATAACCTAGTGAATAGATGATATTTTCTATAACAATTTTTATGCAAGTATATAGAAGAATACCATAACAAATGCAATAAACAGTCATTAAGTTATATATATTCCTAATTAATATAATGTATAATGATTTGGTCTAAATGTAACCTTTAATATGTTTGGATACTGCTCTTATGCATATTGTTTAATTTAATTGACATTTATGTAACCTTTAACGTTTTGTACACATATTTTATTAAGATTTAAGCCCGATTCCTTTTCCATTGTATTGATATTGGCAGGCAATTGGACTTACAGGTATTAAAAAATCTATGAGACTGGATCTCACAAGTTGTGGTTCACGGGTAGAAAAAACAAAAGTCGGGCCATTTGCAGCCAAACTATTTGATTCTGCTATATCTGTGTCTTCTGGTCTCAAGTGAGAATGCTTTTCTTTACTCATGCTACATGTTGAGTGAGCATTTTAAATCACGGATGATTGATATACACATATACTGTACATCTACTATATGCTTATCATAATCTTATGGCCATATATTTTTCGATTAAATTGGCTGCATGTACATTCATGAACATAACAGATTAGGTTATGTTATCACTCACATGATTAAAATATGGAAGATGCACATAGTAATTTATAGCGTTCACTTGATATTGTTACACAATTTGTAGCCTATGACATTGATATTGTTTATCAGCTCGGAGAGTTGGATTCTGGAGTTTGTTGATTTTGGTAGTGAAATGAGGCGAGACTTTTGGCTTGCTTTTATAACTGAGATTATATCATTATATGATTTCCTACGTGAATATGGTCCAAGTGCTGATGATACATCAATCCATGATGTGTATGGTGCCCACAAAGGAAAGCGAAGAGCTATTAAAAGTGCAGTTAACAGTATCGCAAGGTTACAGTCCCTTCAATTCATTAGGAAGTTTTCAGAAGATCCAGCGAAATTGGTTCAGTTCTCATATTTGTGGAATGTGCCCTTCGGGGATGTTGTTTTTCAGACTCTAGCTGTAAGTTTTTGGGGCGGGCCACTCAAAACAAAATTTAGGCAAACAAACGATCAACCCGTCCAATGGATTCGATCTGTTGACGATCTTTCAGGCAGCAGTGCTCATGTGTTTGACATAGATGGAAGTGTCTACTTGCGCAAGTGGATGAAATCTACTAGTTGGTCGTCAAGCTTGTCCATCACCTTCTGGAAGAATTGCTTAGTTAAACATGGAATTGTGTTGGCTAAAAACATGGTTGTAGCTGAACTTAGTCTTGTAGAAAGAGCAGCTTTGACATGTAAAGAGAAGAGTCAAATAATGGAGAAGACTCGAGCAACAATTGATGCTGCCATGATAGAAGGGATCCCAAGCAATATCGATCTTTTCAAGGTATTCGTTTCAGTCCAAAACCTATCAATAACTTGTGTTGGAGCTCATGTATTGCGATGCTGAGTTTTCTCATGCTCTATCATATTCTGCCTTTGGATCCAGGAGCTTATTCTTCCCTTGGTGGCCATTGCTAAAAATTTCGACAAACTTAGACATTGGGAGAAACCACATCTGACTACATCTTTCCTCGTCTTTGTCTACGTCATTATTTTCAGGTAAGCCTCTCCATTGCCTTTTCACTTCAGAGTCATGCTATTGTAATTCAACGTTTTAATTTCAATCTCTTGTGAAATGGTATTGCTTAATCACAACACGAGACTATTCTTTCTAAGAACTACGATAATCTTGTGATCATATTTCCTGCAACTGTTTCCTTCAGAGACCTCCTGCGCTATGTATTCCCCGCGACACTAATAGTTATGGCCGCCGGCATGTTGCTACTTAAGAGGCTCAAAGAACAAGGCCGCTTGGGGAGATCTTTTGGTCGAGTTATCGTACGAGACCAACCGCCCTCCAATACAATCCAGAAAATTCTCGCCCTCAAGGAAGCTATGGCATACATGGAGAATTATCTTCAAAATGTAAATGTCGTTCTCCTAAAGATCAGGGCTATTATGCTATCCGTTCAACCCGAGGTAACTCCATTTGAACTGCAGCTGCACTGCAATACTTTTGGCGCACTGAGTGCTTAAATCCAATCCGAGACTCGAAGTTTATCGCTTATTTAGTAGTTTAGTTGTCATAGAATAATCAATGTTCTCTTAGACCTTCCTCGTCTATCCTTAATATTCTTACTCGATCATTGAATATTAGAATTATGGATCATTTTCTTTCTTATAACTTATTGTGTATTTTTATATCCTTATCTACTGTCTCTCACAGGTAACCTCCGAAGTCGCCCTTGTGTTACTTGCTTCGGCGACTTTTCTCATTGTCATGCCATTCAAGTACGTTTTCGCACTCGTAATCCTCGATCTATTCACCCGAGAGCTGGAATTCCGAAGGGAAACGGTGAGGAAGTTCAGAAGCTTTGTTCGAGATCGATGGGGTGCTATTCACGCTGCTCCTGTCGTTGTACTACCCTGCGAGAACCCTGAAACCGGCTCTTCAGGAGGCGGCACCGACACCGATCCAGAGACCTCTATGTCCGAAAAGGTTTTAGGAAATGGAAGAACCTACTAAATCTAAGATTAGATAGATGGGAATGATTAGATTCCATGTCCACAGCTTTAGATATGTAGTATATATATAAATCAGGAACCATGGAATTTTCAAATCTGAATAACAAGGTCAGATGTTAGGATGGAATTAATAAAGAATAATAGAATAATGATTTTAAGGAATTAAAAATAAATGAAATATGAATATTTATTCAATGAGCATTGGTTGTACTTAAACTGGATATTTATTTATGAATAAGTTTGATATTCGATTTGGTAAAAATTTATTTTTATTCATTCAATATATTAAAGATTAATTAAATGAATAGGTTTTTTTAATAACTTATTAAGCTAAATGAATAAGTTTGAGTATATATATGTATTCAATTTGTTAACATTCGTGAATGATGAATGATAAAATTTTTATTAATGTATCAAATAAATAAAACAAATTCAAAATAACAATTAAATTTGTATTTTCAAATTTAATAATCAATCGAAAATTTAAAATATAAATATTTCAAATAATCAAACAATTTCAAATTCAGAATTAAGTCAGGTTAAATAATTATTTTAATAGTTTAAGTTTAGTTCAGCTGGGTTGGATTTGAGTTGATTATTTTATGAAATAAGTTTAACATTACGGCTCGGCTCTAAATGAGTCAATTTTTTATTCTTATGTTCCCTGTAAGTAAAAGGTCAGTTGAGCTGTCTACCATGTCCGGTTCACTATGCTAGGTTGACCCATTTGACTTGGATTTGTTCGGCTCACTTAACTTGTCCTGGTTGGCTGGCTGGCTTAATTAAAATCTTGTGAAAGATAGAAGAACATTTTGTGTGTGTGTTTTTTTTAACCCATATCATTCATGTAAGCTAGCTTGCTGCTGGGATTGCATTGTCTAATCTCTCCTCTCTTTCATCTGGCCTTAGCAATTTGGGATTCTTGGCAAAGCCTGTACCCTTTCTCTCCGCACGTTAGCCACGCTGAACTAATAATCCGTGATTTATCTCGTCCGTATTAATCTTAAGACAGATTGTTAAGAAAATTAAAGATGAACGAATCATTTTTATCACCTTAACCGTTTGGGATTCTAGAATCTAGTAGCTCCTTTGGTTGTTTTGATAAAATTTGTCAGATTGTCGTCAATATAAAATGCCTCTTAATTTTTTATTTTTTTTGGATAATCCAACTCTTTTTATAATGCCCAAGACCAATTTAAAAAAAATCCCATTAATTCATTAGAATAACTTTTTAAAAAAAATGTTACACAAGAACTTCCCCGGAGTCACCCATCCTAATACTGCTCTTGTTCAAACATAACTTGATCCGATGCATTAACGCTTGTATGATTGCACCCAAGATATTCAACATCTGTGTGTGTGTGTGTGTGTGTGTGTGTGTGAGAGGAGAGAGAGAGAGAGATAGATAGAGAAAGAAATCCAGAGACTATATGAATGAAATACACAAATGAATGAGTAATCATCACATTACATGTTAATAAGCGCGATTAATTAACAGAGAAAAAGGACAATGAAAAGACGAATGACTTGATAATGTTGAAATAAATATATTTGATGAAAGCATATCTATGCAAACTAGTATCCAGATAGAGAGCGAGCGGACGTACATGGAATGAAATTCGATACCCAGCTGATCCATCTCCTTCTCTGGCAATGTCATAGCATGGTGCAGCATTGGTTGGTTTTCCTGGCTTGTTTGTAGAACATCTTCGCATGAGCAAATAATAAATGCCATACAATCAAACATGTCAGTGCCGAGTACCAGACTTAAAACGATTCTGTAAGGAGTAAAATGGAACAAGGATTGGAATGAAAACATAACTATGTGAAACTGTTGAAGGTAGAATGTTCATTCCGACTGCGAAATTTTGGAACCAATGGATTGTGATTTGGATAGCATAATACTAGTTAGTGCAGTAAAGTGGAGTGCATTTGCATTCAAAAGTCAATAAATAAAGTGAGTATTTATTACTGAGTGGTACACTTTTCATAGTCCATAGGTCACACGGCCTTTTGTATTCGTCTTGGGGCCCAAGGATAAGAGAGATCTATGTGGCATGAATCGGTCATTAGTATGGGCAGAGTGCTCGTCATCTTCTATCGATAACGAAAAGCATTCTCTCGAGTCCAAATTCAGCTGACCATCAAGGCCTTCAACTTTCCAGTATATTATTCACCAGCTTTCTTCGAGTATAATAATTAACAGTAGTCTGAGTTAGTTCTTGTTAATTGTTGGCCTTTTCTGACACAATCTAAGAAGAATGTGAGGTTTGTTTCCTTACATAAATGAGCTCTTGTAAAGCTGAGTGCTAAGTTTGATTTTAAACATGCGTAGTGAATGCATACATTATATGGTGAAATGGTGTATTGTACTGCAATATACAGCATGAAATTGAACTAATATATAATAAAGCATATTTGAGCTTACTTGTGATGCTGCGCTGAGATCTGAACTCTTCTCGACCAGGCTATCCAACCTCTCTCCTCGAGCGAGAACACTATCGATAGTTTTATGCTGCATGAATTTTCAAAGGAACGCATAACAATCAGTTGTTAGTAAAATGATAAAATTTACTAGAGTTTTTGGGATAAACCAAAAAAACACCCGATTTAATATCCATGAGAAGTAAAAAAAAACAAATCAATTTGACAGAAGACTAATACTGCATGTTCCTTGAATTCAATCACATGGCTTCAGAAAGGGTCACTAAGCAAAGATTTAAAACGAAATAGCAACATTGCTAAGCATGCCCAAACTGCAAATGTGTACATTTCATGAGGGACTATTGTGATGAGCAGTGTTATCATTTAAGCAATGGCAAGATGGATATTTCACGGCCTCTCAGGTTAAGTCCAAATGGGAAAGGAAAGAAATTATAAATTCATCTTTTGCAGTATCAAATCACATTTTCTACAGCCCATAGTATTGCATGGTCAAGTATGAACCTGAAACATAGGAATTTTTAATGATTCTAAGCAGGGAAAGGGGAATGATTAAGCAGTCAAAACTCAAATTAGTTTACTATGGATCCTCTATCAAGGATTTTCTTTTTCTTATTGTGACTAGTTGAGTAGATAATGAATACCATAAACATAAGCTTTATCACTTTGCTTTTCTCTTAGAAATTAGAATCATTTAACCAAAGTAATGAATTTTCCCAAAACATAAAAAAGTGACAAGAAAATAGAAGGAATAAGAACCAGGCAATGTTTTCCTATCATCGTTTGCTTTCAAAACCTCTTCAACATTCACACTAATAGCCACTTACAAGGATAATCTTAGTTTCATCGAGGTCCCTCTGAATTTTCAGTAACTTATCAGCCTCTGCAGGATCCTAGTAAAAGAGACAAGAGCAACGTTATTCATTGAAGTTTATGCTATAAAGATTGAAAAAAAGGCAGAATAAAATAGTTGGATTGAAAGGGAGTGGCAAAAGTGTGAGAACAACCTCCAATTGCAAAGAAAGAAATGCAATGTGTAAGATAACTTATCACATTATCAGAGGAATAGGATTATAGGAAAAACAAAAGACAACCAAAATCAATACTTCAATCAAACAAGATAAGAGGCATCTTGTGCATATCCATAATGTAATTTACTGAAGTTGTGAAACCATACCAAATGCTAGACATTGGTGAAAACCAGAATTAAAATAGAGATATACCTGGAATTTTGTCAATGCTTCAGTTAGAAATGGCCATGGTTCAGTAGAATCAGTTTGCTGGACTCTCCAAGACTCACCAAATGTCTTCTGATATTCATCCAGTACCTTGAGCATTAACACTTTGTAAGACTAGTGCAAGTAGCAAATTGGAATATCAAGTTCATTGAAATTGTAAAGTCAACTAATATTTTGCAGATACATATACGTGACTCGAGAAGGGAAGGAAGACAGGAACATTGACTTTGGAACGACATAACAGCTGCCTACGCCTTGTAGATAAAGTAGAGAGAAGAAAAGGTGTAATATGAACAGCAAAAAACAAAAAATTGGAACTACCGTGTTTAGAAGAGAAAATGCACTTCGAACTGGATAATGATCGTCCATGAAAGCCAAAGCGCAAAGGCCATTTCGGTTATAAGAGTGCACCTTGTACTCTGGAACACCATCAAATAAATACGGAGTTTAACTATTAGCCACAATACAACTGAAGAAACCTACCTTGGAAGAGAAAACGACAACTACAGTATGCTATAGAACTCAGCAACCCCACAATTCACCTTATTCGTGGCGTGTATTATGATTAGTTTAGAAACGTATTGAGAACTTACAGACAACTAATTTTTCACCAGATCCGGAAAATTGTATAAAAGAAGAAAAAAAAACATAAATTTGAGGAAACATATGCGTCGTATAATTTGTCTCAATTGCTTAAATCGGATAAACGAAGCATAAAATACATCGGATCCGACCAAAGAAAAGATGAATCTCGGAAGAGGACCTTCGTGCTGCACGGACTGACGCTGCCCGGGGGTTGTGCGCTTGGCGACGGTGCGGGAGACAAAGAGGATGAACTCCCTGGCGGCCGACCTCTGGAAGTATCCGAAATGGCTGACGTCGGAGGCGTTGGCGAGGACCACGGGATCCGACGCCCCGGAAGAAGAGGAGGAGGTGTCGCCAGCGCTGGAGGATTTCAGGACGAGGAGGGCAGTGATCTTCATCTCCGATCCCGAAGGGGCAATCCTTCCTAGACGAGGTGAGATCAAATCCGCCCTTCTCCCTCCGCTTTTCCTCGCCGCCGATGAAGGAGACTAATATTTTACTACTACAATAACATTGGACAGATATTTTACTTAAATTATATTTATTCTAGAATATGTGCATTTAATAATTATAACAACCAACCATCATTACTATTTTTGGCCTCTACAAATTATTATTTAATTTTTTTTAAAAAAAAAATAAAATCTAATTTAAATTATTCCCACTCGAGTCTTCTGATTTGACTAAAAAGCGGCTCACTAATTTGATTGCCTTTCCGAGTCAATTAACCAACCGGACCGGACATAGATCCCGGTCCAGTTTTTTCAGGCGGACCGGACGGTCCAGTCCAGGTTTGTTAAGCCTGCTTGAAAATTTAACCAAATCCACCTGTTGAGTCATTTAACTGCTGCAGAAAATTTATGAAATGATTAAACAAAAATTAGTGATTAGAGTTAACCTTATCGTAGTTGATCCTGCTGAATACGCATACAATATACTACTTTAAACTGGGGGGAAAATGTACATCTAGTTTTCTTAATTTTGCAGAGATACCGATCGATCGTCAATCTTGATCAAACATATCGAGAGCTGGTATTTTTCGAAATCGAGCTCCTAAGCGCAGATCGGATCGACCTTTGGTCATGCCAGATTCGGTTCTTTTCCGCTTTGATAGGAATCCGTCGCGGTGTATTGTATCGAACAGGTCTCCCATGTCCATACATTGCTGCTGCTTCCTGGAGGCTTCCTGTTTCGAGAATCTGGGAGAAAAGATTCAAATGAGAACATTATTGTTGTGAACTGCAAGAAATATGTTTGAATCGGGCAAAGGGAAATGTTTGTGACATGATTAAGTAGACCCACAAAAACATTTCTCATGGAGTGATAGAAGTTGGTTGCTGAGTCAGGAAAGAAAAGCTATCAATCAAAAAATAATTTAGAAATAGTTGAGAATTGAAGAAAAAGATTGAAACCAACATCTTCCAAGTAGGCTTTTCGTTATAAACCCAATTTGTTGATTCAAGTTTGAAGGAGGCAATTTTATTTGTGAATGTGACCACTCAGGAAAGGAAGAAAGTTGCTAAGATCGAGTGATGGATCAAAAGTTGTTCAGGGAAATCAGAGTATAGTAGGTACCCATTATATTCTACTGATTCAGGCTACATTACTGCAACTAAGAGTGAAGAGCCATCTAAGTATTATATAGACAGTAGATTGCAATGTCTTTCAAGTGGGCAGATCGATACAACCACAATAGACAGTGAATCGCCACACAAACATAACGGGAAAAGGGAGTGAAGGAAACTGCACGGAAACTTCACAAAGATATCTAGGAAGTGGAGTGAAGGAAAAAAGCCTCACATTCAAGGACTACATGGAAGTCTTAGACAAAACTTCAAGCTCAAAAGTTGCAACAAAATATACACGAGATGAAACTTAAATTCACAAGAAAACTCTTAGTTTTACACCCATATTCGCAAACCACATATTGTCAATAGTTGTAAGGGTAGGATAAGAAAAGAAAGAAAAAAAAAAAAAACCTCTCACGAATCAATTTGAAGGCCTCTAATGTTGCATATGGTAATCCTGTCTTTGGGTCACGATATCTGCATTTCCAACAAAAAAATTGCAGTGGTAAATAGTTTGTTCTCACATGCCATGATTATAAGGGCAAAATACAATTATCCATTTGAGACAAAGCAAATTTCCCTATCTGAGCAGTTTTTCATATTCCACTCCAGAGTCCAGAAACTCCACTTTTTCATCTTTCTTCTCCTCTTCCTCCTCTCTTTATATCATTCCTTTTTTGCCTGTTTCAACACCAAATTCCACCGCCAATGGACTAGTCTATCATATTCTTCCACTTCTCTTGCCTTTTTTCCTCATCTTTCTTCTCCTTTGATCCCTAAGTCATCGCCATGAACTCTTTCTTATTCATATTCCTCCTGCTACACCCTCAGTCCCCTACCTACATTTTCTTCGACACCAAAATCCATCACCACATGTTCCATCAATGTGGGCTGTGGCATAGGTACAGTGAAGTGTAAATTCGGGATAGTTTAGAACACTTTTAAGATGAAACAACTATTTTGAGTCTTTTCCATAGTAAAATCAGTTTGGAGCATTATATTCTTTCCCAGAGAGAATGAAAAACAAAATGACAAAATAATATATATTTTTCCTCAAAAAAGAATGGTCCTAAGAGTTGGAGGTCATACTTAGCAGGCAATCCAGTTACCACACAAACGGTCTTCTCTGGATCTGCAATGAAAAGCAACATGGTAAACAAAACTAATCATTCATATCCAAAAGTGAGTTGTTAATTAAGAATCCTTAAATGTACCATTTCGAACAAGTGCTGACTATAATATGCTGGGAACAAACAAAAATGTATATAAAAGAAAAATGTAGATTACAAAGAGTAGGCATTGTCTCACAGTGGAAAATTTCCTGTGGACTTACATGAAACTGGTGTTGTAGAAATTTCGTTCAGGAAAGAAGCGCCTTTGATGAATTCTAGATGCGATTCGCCTAACGTACCATATGTGAGCAATCAGAATCAGTAAAAAAAACATGTCAAATTTCTTGATAACAGTATTTCCAAATATCAGCTCATATAGCCTACTGGAAAAAAGTTGTGCATGCACACACACACACCCCCCAACAAGAGGTACTAGATAATGAGCACATGTTTCAGAAAAAAGACATACCATCTCTTGATAAAAATCTAATTTGAGGACCATCATAAACTGCTTTATGTACAACAGCCTTCTTCTTGACCTCTTCTTCCCTTGCTAGGACACGTTCCAAATTTCTGAGGTTCATAATTTCTGGATTAACATTAAACATCACTTCTCAGGAGGCTTCTCTGCAGAAAAAATTCAAAAATTTTGGAGTGCACTTAACAGCAAATTTCTAACCTGTTTGAGCGGCTTCTAGAAGCATCTCCTCTTGTGTCATCCGTTTCTCCTCACCTTCCTTTTTCCTTTTAATTGGCTGCACAAGTGTTTAAATTCAAATAAATGTAAAAGTGCCAGTGAGAAAAACTTTTAGCTGGAACTTGCAGAAATAAATAATGTGTTCCACAATTGTGTAAACTTCTGCAGCAAAAAAATACTGTCTAAGATGCTCCGTGATTATTGTAAAATAAAGTTACAAAGGTACTCGACTAGAAAAATATTAATTTCATTTCTAGAATTAGTTCTATTGATTGCTTGATTGGGATCTGACAAGAGACTGAATTCTTAAGTCCAATTTTCATTAAGTTCCTTCTGTACTTAGTAACAACTTCCATGGTCTATCTGGCAGCAGCAATATGGCAACTCAAGAAACAAGAGATATTTGAAGTGATAACCAAGTAGCATGCATGATTAATGACAAATATGAATACCACAAGCAGGATAATTAACCATAGATGATGTTCAGTTGAGGGGAAAAAAAATATTACCGACCAAGAACTTAGAGTAGAAGAAAGAAGAATCCTTAGAGGGAGCTAAAAATATTATTCATTCGATAGTGTGATTTGCATGTTAAGTTGCTATCTATAAAACTTGCCATTCACTCATTGTTCATTCTTTGCAATTAACCTCAAAGACGATGAAGCTTATCTAACGATGCCAACATGCAAATATAATCTACCTTCATAGACGCCTGCAATGCTGCACGTATTTCCTTTCTGCTTGCCTAACAATAACTGCTGTTCTAGTTGATTTCGCACTGTTCTTTCACCTTCTGCATCATCAGGTAAATCCTGATTTTCAGAAGGGGGAGATTTCTCAGATGATTCATCTTTTGGAGTCGTTTCAGCTTTGCAAGATCCTTTGTTTGCTTTTCTTTTGGTATTGTCTTCCCAGGGAATATTAGCCGTTTTTGACAGGTAATCTTTCAAACAACATAGAAAAGGTATCAGCAAGAGTAGAAAAGGCTAATTCCTTTAAATTGACTTGTATCCATAAGCTGAAGCATTACTTGTCTTCTGTAACTACTTCAGTTTCATCATCAGGTTCAGATTCCTGGTGATAGACACAAATAAATTGAAGCTTAAAAACATAGAATGAGAAGAATTTTGTCTAGTACAGTCAACTATTAACAATTCCAGGCTATTACATTAGTAAAACTAAAGCACAAACAGAAGAAAATTAGTACAATTCTCACATCATCAACAAAGTCACTATCAAACTCATCAGCAACTTCAGGCTCTTCTTCATAATTTTCATCATTCTCTTCCTGCAGAGAAGATCACAGATCCTTAACATCAGTACTATAAAGCATAATGAGATCCATGAAACAGTCAAGCAAAGAGAACCCACATCCAGCATATCAATAAGATAACAACCAATACATCATGGAGTCTGAAATTAGAAGGCACCTTCAAATGAGAATATTTATTAAAATACATATTCTATAGGCAACACAAATTCGGCCAAACGGTAATGAATTTTGGGATAACATCCCGAAAAATCTAATACATCATTTACAAAGAAAATAAAGATATTGGAGTCAGTTATGCAGATTTCCGAGGAATATAAAAATAACAT
>JAGFNQ010000708.1:40777-62131 GCA_024364735.1 Boesenbergia rotunda | reverse complement strand
TACCTTTAAGGCTAGATTAGTGGCAAAAGGATATCGTCAGAAACAAGGAATTGATTATGACGAAACCTATTCGCCAGTAGCTATGCTTAAATCCATTCGGATGCTCCTAGCCATAGCAGCTCATTATGATTATGAGATATGGCAAATGGATGTGAAAACAGCTTTCCTTAATGGAAACCTGCTTGAGGATGTATACATGATACAACCTGAAGGTTTCACATCGGTTGACAAAACCAAAATATGCAAGCTTCAGCGATCCATATATGGACTGAAGCAAGCATCCAGGAGCTGGAACATCCGTTTGATGAGACAATCAAAGAGTTTGATTTCTCACAAAATCCTGACGAACCTTGTGTGTACAGAAGGTTAGTGGGAGTGCAGTCGTATTCCTAGTATTATATGTCGATGACATATTACTTATAGGAAACGATATATCAGTTTTACAGACAGTTAAAATTTGGTTGTCCAAAACTTTCTCCATGAAAGACCTGGGAGAAGCAACCTATATCCTAGGGATTAGAATCTATAGAGATAGATCAAAACGGTTGCTTGGTCTTTCGCAGTCTACATATATAGACCGAGTGCTAAAAAGGTTTAGCATGTCAGAATCCAAGAAAGGTTACCTTCCTATCAGGCATGGGATCAATCTTTTAAAGTCTATGTGTCCGCGCACAGAAGACGAGAGGATTTGCATGAATAAAATTCCTTATGCATCCGCGATAGGATCTATCATGTTTGCTATGTTATGTACTAGGCCCGATGTATCATATGCTCTGAGTGTCACGAGCAGATACCAGTCTGATCCAGGAATGGATCATTGGGCGGCTGTCAAGACAATCCTTAAGTACTTAAGAAGAACTAAGGATGTGTTCCTAATATATGGAGAAGGAGATATGGTAATACGTGGGTATACAGATGCCAGTTTCCAGACAGATAAGGATGACTCCAAATCTCAGTCTGGATACGTATTTACTTTGAATGGAGGCGCAATAAGTTGGAAGAGTTCCAAACAAGACACAGTAGCGGATTCTACCACGGAAGCGGAATATATCGCAGCTTCGGAAGCAGCAAAGGAAGCAGTCTGGATCAAGAAGTTCGTCTCCGAACTTGGTGTGGTTCCAACCATTGATGAAGCAGTGCCGGTTTACTGCGACAACAATGGAGCTATTGCACAAGCAAAGGAACCAAGGTCTCATCAGCGATCCAAACACGTGCTTCGCCGCTATCATCTGATCAGAGAGATTATAAGTAGGAATGACATACAAATTGAGAAAATTCCCACTGAAAGGAATTTAGCGGATCCTTTAACTAAGGTCTTGCCTCAAAGCAAGTTTGAGGGTCATGTTAGAGCCTGTGGTATTGGATACCATAGCGATTGGCATTAGGCCAAGTGAGAGTTTGTTAGTATTATGAGAGAAGTGTCCTAAGGCAATCGCCTTATGATTGTAATCATTTACTTTAATAAATGAATATTCACTATTTGAGTATACATGTTCTTGTATTTGATTGAGATCTTAAACTCATTTACTGAATATCCGTAATACAATTCACAGCATGAGAGAATTTGTGATGAGTTCACAACTAGTGATTATCTCTACATGTGCAAATGTGAAGTATTGGAATTGTCCCTAGTCGATGAATTGATAAATACGGACGCTATCAATTCTGTTGAGACTAGCATGGGTTATTCTCTAATCAGCTGATTCTCACTGGCTGGTGACATTGGGATGTCCGGAGATAAACATGGATGCTAGTTAAGGGAACTAGTTCATTGGAGTGACTAGCTGTAAGACTTCATATGGTAATCTACATATAGATATGTCAATAAAAGTTCTTACTGCAGCTTAAGTGCGATGTTCCTTTGACTTGCGGTGTTCAAGTCATCTTGGTCATGGAGACTTATACTTTAACATCTTAAGCAAGCATCTCCAAGGAGGTGTGGACCCAGGATGGTTGGGTATAAGCCGAAGTGCCCGAAGATGTTTGAATAGCCTACAAAGGATTCACCACTCCTTGCGAGGAGATGTATACCCAGGCCTATCGTCGGATTGTTACTCAAAGCCTCTGGCCAGAGCATGTCATGTTTAGAGTATGAGTCTCTTAAATACATGAGAGTAATTAGAAATCCAAAGGACGAGAGAACGTGACTTGGGCTAGGTGTGACATAGTCAGCCTAGTGGGGACTGACACACACAGACCATGTCCTGAACCAAGTGGGTATAAGATGGTGAAGGGAATGATGCACGATTCATTAGAGCTGCTGAAGGGTTTCAGAATTATTTCTGAGGTCAACCGTTGATCTTTCGATTAATTGGGGATCATGATGTACTACTAGGTGCCACTCATGATCGTTCTATAATTGGTTAATTATAGACGACCAACATAAATCGAAAGCCTATTTAGTCACATGCACTACGAGTAATCCGAGAGATTTAAAATGAGTTGAAAATTAGATTTTCCAATCAAGAGAAATAAGTCGAATCTGAATTAATCAGAGGCGCAACGGAAGCTTAAAATAGCTAAGTCTTTTGAAGGCTTATTGGGCGAATTAAATGAGTTTGATTCGCGAGGGCTTTGGCTTGGTTTGGCCGGCCAAAGAGGGTGCCCACCCTCTTTGGTTTGGCCGGCCACCACAAGGAGAGAAAACCAATTAATTTGGTTTAAATTATAAAATAAATCAAGTGCGATTTGTTTTATAAAATTATGGATAAATAAATTAAATTTATATAAAGAAATTTATATAAAGAAAATTGTAGAAATTTATTCTTTTTATGAAAATTAAAATGAACCATGAATTGGTTTAATTTTAATTTATAAAATCAATTATGAATTGATTTTTCCATGATAAGAAAATTTTATACAAATTTTATTCCATAATTAAAAGGAGAGATATATTTGTTTTATTATAAAGTTAGTTATAATAAAACTAGGCATAACGGAATAATTCATAAGAAAATTTATAAGATAAATTTCTTATGAAAATTTATTCCATTAATTATGTTAAAGGGGAGACTTGGCAAGGGAGAGGCTACTATATAAAGGAACCAAAGGCAAGCCTTGAATTCCAATCAATTAATCAAGAGATTAGTAGCTCCCTCTCTCTCTAACTCTCTCTCTAGGGCCGGCGCCCCTCTCTCTCTCTAGGGCCGGCTCTCTCTCCTCCCCTAGGGCCGGCGCACATCCCAAGGGTGGCCGAGAGCTTCATCCACCAAGAAGGTGCCGAAGAAGAAGAAGCGGATCGCGACTCCTTCCTTCCTTTCCCGGAATTTTGATTCCGTTACTTGGTGGTTAGTTTCCATCTTTCTCTCTTGATATTCTAGTTGTGCTTTTGGAGAATCTAGTAGTTCTCGTCGACACAAAACTCGTGGCTTTGCGAAGTCATCCCGAAGAGAACTCGGCGTGGACGCGAATAGAGGCGGAGCTTCCAAGGACGCTACGGTTGGATCTCGTCCCTTACTTCGAGTTACGCGAGGTACTAAGTAAATTAGTTTACTTTTCCGCAAAATTTTAATTTATGATCATGTCCACACATCATAAGGTCGCATGCTAGATACGTGGTTAAAAATAATTTGAGAAATTATTTATGCTAATTCTTCCATTGCACGTAAATATTTAAAAATTTACGAACCCGTATCCTTGTCAACATGCACCCGGTCCCAACAACTTATCAGCGGCCTTCGTAATTTGGGCTAGCGGCTCGACCTCAACCCATTTGGAAAAGTAGTCCACTAGTACCAATAGGACCTTCTTCTATTGGGGTCCAGTTAGGAAAGGACCTATTATGTCCATTCCCCATTGATCAAAAGGACACGAGACAATAGAGGCTCGCAGTAGTTTAGTTGGGCGATGAATAATATGCTGATGCTTTTGGCAGGCTTCACATACGGTGATAAATTTGTTAGCATCCGATTGTAATGTGGGCCAAAAGTATCCAGCCAAAATAATTTTTCTAACCATTGACCATCCACCAATGTGACTTTCACATATGCCTTCATGAATCTCTCTCTATGATGTATTCAACGTCCCCCAGACTGATACACTCGAGCAATGGTCGGATGAATGCTCTCTTATATAGGTGCTCTCCGATCAGCGTGAACCTGGAAGCCCTGCGACAAAAAAGTTAGACTTGTTCACTGCTCACTGACACTGTTCCATCGTGTAAGAATTCCACGTATGGTTCTCTCCAATTAGGTAATACAGCATCAACAACTTCTCCCTCTATCTAGGCCACGACTTCTTCCTAGGCACTAGGTTCTTCCAGCAACCATAGTGCGAGGGAGCTAGCCAACTTGGCTAGTTCATCCTCCTTGACATTATCCACTCGAGATATTTTCTGCAAAGTGACTTCAGTAAAGGAAGATTTTAATTGCCCGTATATAGTTACATACCTTTGTTGGCGTTCATTCTGAACCTCAAAATCTCCTTTTAGCTATTGACCACGAGCTGAGAGTCCAAATATAATATAACTCAAGTAGCCCTACTTGCTTGGCTGCTTGTAGCCTAACTAGTATTGCCTCATACTCAACTTCATTATTGGTGGCTCGGAAGTTAAGTCAGATGGATAACTACAATATATCTTCCCTAGGGGAAATCATTAGAATTCCAACTCCACCTGATTTGTGATTGGATGAACCGTCAACATAAATCTTCCATGCCTCCCTAGCTTTAGGTACTAGGACGGCCTCGAGCATAAAGTCGGCTAGGGCTTGAGCCTTGATAGCTGTTAGAGGATGATATTCAATTCCATACTCACTCAACTCTGCAGTCCACTTAATTAATCGCCCCGAGGCCTCCGAATTCGTGAGGACGCGCCCAAGTGGACTGTTAGTAAATACCACGATGGGATGCGCCAAGAAGTATAGCCTCAGCCTCCGTGCCGTTAGTACTAACGCATACGCCAATTTCTCTAGAGTAGTATACCAAATTTTCACTTCTTTGAGGAGACGACCAAAGAAATAAATAGGATATTGGATATTACCTTTCTCGCGAATGAGCACAGACCCTATAGCTTGTTCAGCTACAGTTAAGTAGACAAAAAGTGTCTCTCCTCCTAGTTGCTTGTATGATATAGGGAGTCCAGATAGATAGACCTTGAAGTCTGTAAAAGCCTTCTCGCATTGGTCATTCCATTCGAATCTGACTGCTTTCCTTAAAATTTTGAAGAAAGACAAAGTTCTATCAGCTGAAGAGGATATGAATCTGGTTAGGACTGTAATCCTTCCATTAAGCCATTGTACTTCTTTAAAATTACTTGGAGATGACATATTAAGAATAGTCTGCACCTTCTTAGAATTTTCTTTAATTCCCCTCTCCATTACCATGTATCCAAGGAATCGCTCACTTTTTACCCATAACAAGCATTTAGCTGGATTCAACTTTAGTCTATTGGCCCTCAAGATAGCAAATGTCTCCTCTAAATCGACAATCATGCCCTTCCCCCTCTCCATCTTGACCAGGATGTCATCAACATACACTTCAATATTTCGCCCAATCTGGTGCCGAAACACTTTATTCATCATACGCTAATAGGTCACTCCCGCATTCCTCAACCCGAATGGTATAACATTATAGCAGTAAGTGTCATCCGCCGTTACAAAATTTACCTTCTCTTGGTCTTCTCGAGCGAGAGGAACTTAGTGATATCCTTGATATGCATCCAAAATTGAAATAAATTCACAACCGGAAGTCGAATATACACTACACCAAAAAGGCAATTTCGCGGCGATCGTTTTACGACGGTTGTGATGAACCGCCGCAAATTAAGTATTTCACGGCGGTATTTGCGGCGGTTTGGCAACCGCTGCAAAATAATAGAATTTAGCGGCAGTTTTATGTTAACCGCCGCTAATTTATTGTAGTCTAGTGGCGGTTTGTGCGGCGGTCTTATTTTATAAAAAATATATACTAATATATATTATTAACTATTAATATTTAATAAACTGATAAAATACTTAAATGATTAAATAATTAATTTTTCTATCGATTGATTACTCACAAATTTATAAAATCTTAATCTTTATCATTCTAAAAATTTATTTTGTTTTGACAAATTAGATTTTTTATTTTTTAGCATCATAGTTAATTCTAAATTATAATTCTTTATTTTCACTCTTATTTTTTAAAATGAAAAAAAATAAAAAGTATTGACAAGTGATAGATTTGGAAGCGCACTAATTAATTATTTGCCCTAAAAAAAAGTTAGCGGCCTAACCAAAACGAGAGCCCGCTCACTTCCTCACCAAAACACTGCATCCTCACCGTTTCCTTACCAAAGCGTACTAATTATTTGCCCTAAATACCGCCGCTTCCTCACTGCTTCCTCACCATAACGAGAGCACGTTCGCCCTCACCAAAACATTTGTGATTCGCCATTCACCGTTCTCCGTCACCGTTCGTCATTCATCGTTCGCCGTCGCCATCTCGCGGTCTCGCCATCACGCGGTCTTCGCTTCCTCACAAACCCTCGCCATCTCGCAGTTTCGGCTCACACACACCATTGCCATCCTCCATAGCAGGTATCCCTCTCTCCCTCTTACCCTATCTTCTTCCTCACAAACCCTCGCCATCTTGTTCGATGTGTAGGCTTAAGTCAAACAATGTCTCATCTCTTGCAGTAAGAGAGACAACTCTGAAATTGTTAAAATATTTCACCAATTAGAGCTAGTTTTATCCACTTCATTAGATTGAATTCATGGTAACTTATTAATAATGTAACTTTTTTTTCAATTGTCTTGACACAATTTTGAGTTCTTTATATGTATTTTTAAAATTTATAGTGTTTGGAGTTGGGGAGGTTGATATTTTGGTTTGTTCATATAAGTGTTAGATTGTATGTTTTTTTGTTATAATCTCCTTTTATAAGATTCACTAATACCTATTCTTATCAAAGTAGTAATAGTTTATATACAAGTATTCTATTGAATAACTTTTTTTTTTTGAATTCAATAGGACGATTCTAACAATAATAAAATGGATAAGTCATGGATAACTAAGCTTCGGAATTCAGTTGAGTATGAACAAGGGGTTAGGGGTTTGATAATAATTTTGTGTTTGATTTGAAAGAAAAATTTATTGTTGATGATGATCACCAAAAGAAGTATATCAGTGGAAGACTTTCAAAAAAATGAAGAGATACCAAATGCAGAGTATTTCAAAGCCATTACCAACCAGAGCGTAGATGGGAAGAAAATGTCAACTTGCACCCTAATGAGATTCCTAAAGAGCATTGAGCAGCCTTTTTGGAATATAAATTAAGTGCTGAAGGAAAGGTAGTACAATAATATAATGGCATTATTCCCATATTTTTTTAATATTATTGGTAATCAACTCTTAGTTATGTCCATTAATTTGTTAATCTACATCTATATTAATGTGCAGGCATTGAGTGAAAAAAATACTGCTAATAGAAAGCGGCAAACAAGTCCTCACACTCTTGGGTCAAAGACACTCGCCAGAAAACAACACGAACTGGTACATATATTTTATTCTCTTATTGTTGATATTGTTAATTGTAGCAAAATGATTTGGTGGGTTTTAGATCTAATTAATATTATCGCACAATGTAAGGAAACTCAAACAAACAGAAAATATAGTAGAGGGGAAATGTATCTTGTTGCTCATACAAAGAAAGATTGATCTTTTGGTGGGTTTATATTGTTTCTAAATATGTAATTTATGCTTAGACTTCATAATTTTCATTTAATGTCGACAGGAAGATTTAGAAAGGAGATTGGTCAAGGATCTTATGCAAATGAAGCATTTGTGAAAGTCTTTGGGAAAGAGCATCCGGGATCTATTCGAGGCATGGGATTTGGTGTTTGTCCATCCCAACAACTTGGGTCATCATCTCGCTCGGGAGGCTCGGTTCAATCTGATGGTCCATCAAGAGCTGAATACGAGAGCTTGAAGCTACAGTTAAAATTGTTGCAAGATCAAATGACCTATATTATGAGTCAACAAGGAGGTCAATTTCCCATTGGTTTACAGGCCAATCAGGTATAGTTTCTATTGACTTCAATGCTCTTTGCTCCCATTATAAATTTACTTCATGGTTGTTGTTTTTATAGCGAGCCATAATTACTTGATTATCCTATTCTAATTATTACTACTAACGCTACTTCACTGCATGTTAAATGTTTTGTTGAATCTATCATTTGCTAATTATTATTGCTAACGCTACTTCACTCCATGTTTCAAGTTACTGGCTCACAGATTTAGCCCGAGGCCTTCAAGTAATAAATTTCTCATTTATAACTCCTTAAGTAATATGTTTCTGTTTTCTTATGTCTAATCTATAATTTGATGGATTGATAGCAATATGTCTTTTCTTGCAATTAAGTTTTGTCTCATATAACATCTTTTACAAGATCAAACTTCTAATATTGACGTTTTATCTAATTTCAGGCAACAGACAGACTCACCATTAGAAGCAAGGCACTCTTTCGAGGCTAGTCTTGAACTCCAAAATGAAGGACCATCATCATCTTCTAATCCTTAGTCTTTTTTTCTTTAGATTACAGGTCTACTGTTGTTAAGATTTTTTAATATTAAGGATTTGTATTTGCTTAGACATTAGCAAGATAAACTTGCATTTGATACATTGGTTTGTTCTTAATACCTTTTGAATTAAATTAGTTGTGACGATTTCAAATTACACACAAATTGGTTGAGCATAATGTTAACTAATAACGACGATTTTATAAAGCGTCGCAATAATTTTAACGGTGGTTTCTTAATTGTGATTTGCGGCGGTTTCTTAATTGTGATTTGCGGCGGTTTCTTAATTGTGATTTGTGGCGGTTCAATCACCACCAAAACCATTGCAAAATAACTTGCAGCGGCGGTTCCAGCAGTAGCTCAAATTGCTACACAAATCGCCAGTATTAACTATTTGCAGCGGTTTGAAACCGCCGCTATTAACTATCACCATTCACCATTTGCGGCAGTTTCCAAACCGTTGTTAAACTTTTAGCATGACTTTTTAGTCAAGTGATTTGCGATGGTTTAACTGCCACCCAAACCGCCACAAAATAATTCACGGCGGTTGTACCAGCGGTTGCTCAAAACCGTCGCAAAATGGCTGGCGACACTACGGATAGCGGCAATTTCAGAACCGCTGCAAATGGTTAATAGCGGCAGTTTGAACCGTCGCAAATCACATAATGAATCGTCGCAAAACACCTATTTTGGTGTAGTGATACCAACTAATCAATGCGAGCAAAGGGTAACAGTCTTTAGGGCAGACTTTATTTAAATCGCGGAAGTCAATACAAAGCCGCCATTTACCCTAAACCTGCCATTTACCCCTGGGCTTAGGGACTAATACAATATATACAAGCCAGGTCGGGAATTGAATTTATTAAATATGTCCAACCTTTAACAACTTTGCTACCTCCTCTCTGATTATCTGGTCTTGCTCTGGAGCAAAGTGTCTTCGTCTTTGCTTTATTAGTCGGGTTCCCAGAGTAATGTGTAATCGGTATGTGACCAGGGCGGGAGGATCTCCTTTGATCTCATCGGTGGCCCATGTGAACACATCCCGATGATCCACTAGGCAACTAATCAGCCAGCTTTTGAGCTCTGGATTAAGATCTGCAGCAATTCTTATAATTCCTCCCGCCTACTGGGGATGAATTTGTACTTCCTCTCTCTTGACCTCCTTGCGCTCTTCTTGGCTCTTTCTCTTGCCTAGGGATCATCCAAGTCAATCTGCAAGGACTCGTGAGCTTTCAGGTTCTTGCGAGATTCCGTTCTTACTTCCCCGCTGTGACATCGCCGAGAAGACAGCTGATATCCTTTAACTTCAGCCACTTACTCTCCCACTGGGAATTTGATTTCTGATGGTAGACTGAGACCACCGCTTAGAATAAGTTGAGGGTTGATCTCCCTAAAATGGCGTTGTATGATGATAGGACATCTACTATCATGAAAGGAGTCCTCCTTGTTCTCTGTAAGGTGTCATCTCCAAGCGACAGGGACAACGAGATATATATCACCGGCTGCACTCGATAGCCGGTGAAGCCGAACAGTGGCATATGATCCAGCGCCGCCTTGTACAGGATATTAATAAAGCTACCTATATCCACGAAAATGCGTGTAATTTCATAATTTGCTATACGGGCAAGAATTACCAGTGCATCTTCATGAGGGGCTTCAACATCCTCCAAATCGTCAGGTCCAAAGGAGATGACGGGTCCCTAGCGCTTCCCCTTACTTGTCCCAATGGCGTAGTTTTCCAACCGGTGTGTATGAGCCTTCGTTGCCCGGTGGGAATCTGCTCCGGTCAGGCGTCCTGAGATTATTCCCAGATGGCCCAATGGAGGTCCCCAAGCTAGAACCTTGTCTTTCTCAGGATCTCGTTTCGGGGAAGCAGATCGGTGGGGTACCACCTCCCGGTTTCTTCCCCTCGAGGGCGATTGAGACCGCCTCCCAGATCTATCCTTTCCCAGTTGCCGTCGATGAGGAGACATGCTTCAGTGAGGAGACCTTCATCGATATCCCAAATTGCTCCACTTTTTGCATGACTTAGCATCCACATCCTTGGGCCTCCTCTTCTTTAGAGTGTAACATTCCTCCGTGGTGTGGGTGGTACTGCCATGAAGTCTCAGTACTTCTCCGACGGTTCAGATCCCTCAGTGTCCACCGTTTCTACCAATTTCTTCCTGTTGTTTTAGTAATCCTTACTGAAGCGAGGATCATTTGCCCGGGCTGGAGCGGGTGGTTCTCTCCTCTCAGACCGTATCGAGATTTGGATAGGGAATCCTACCAGATCTTTTCGACGGGTGTACTGCACCTCTTCCACATTAACATGCTTAACTGACCACCCCAATAAATCATCGAAATTGTTTGGTGATTTTTTACTAGCGATCGGAAGAAATCTCCTTCAAAGAGTCCCTGCATGAAAGCGCTAACGAGGATCTCTAAAGTAGCACTCGGCACATCTTGCGCCACCCGATTAAATCGTTGAATATAATCTTTTAATGGCTCTTTTCTTTTCTGCATTAGGGAGAAGAGATTCAGTGTCGTCTTTTGATATCACCAGCTACTAGTGAAGTGATGCAAGAAAATAGTTTTGAACTCCAGAAAGGAGTTTATCGAATTTTGTGGTAGCCTCTGAAACCATCTCTGTGTCGCTCCCGATAGTGTATTCAAAAACACCTAACACTTCACACCATTTGTATATTGGTGTAACAGGGTCGTGTTTTCAAACTTACAGATGTGGTCTTCTGGATCCATTTTTCCATCATAATTAGCAATTCCCGGACTACGAAATTGCTTGGGCATGGGATCATTTACAATGTCCTGAGCGAAAGGCGTGGATATGGACTTCAGGAGGACCTTTACAGGCTCGATCTTCCCTTGTCTTTCATTATGCCGCAAAACACTGGAGGTAGCAGAATGTACTTTCTCTATCTCTCTTATGGAGTCTCGTTATTGTCTGGGAGCTACCTTTACCGGTGCTCCCGACAACGAGATGGATCTTTGGTTTCGATTGTACGAGGCAAACACCCTTGGAGTCTTGACCTGCATTGGCACAACTCACCGAGATACGGCTTGTTCAATTTGATGTTGCTCCAGCGCTCCTCGAACGACGTTGGCGACTAAGTGATCTAACTCCTTCCGTGTCAAAATGATGAGCTACCCTCCTGATTCTGCCATCACGGTGTCCCTTCTAGTGCTTAGACTAGGTTTCCCATAGACGACGCCAAACTTGTTCTGGAAGTGAACGACAAGGATGACGAATCACCACAGGGCAGCATAGAGTGACGACGGGGGAGAATGTCTGCGAGATTAACATGAGCGTAAATAGGATACATCAGAAGGAATTCCGGTGGAGCCCTCTCTGACGCTCAAGTCAGATATCTCTCTAGTAAGGAGAAAATGAAAAATAAAAGTATCAGAGTTTATTTTTCATAGTGACCGAGAGACTTCACCTGGGTGCCAAAGCACCTTATATACTCGATGTCTATCCTTCGCACACCCCCTCCTCTGTAACTGCCTCTCTTACTCTCACGTTTAATAGTCCATGGTTGTTCGGCAACCGTTCTCCTCTCGAGAAGGCCAGTAACGGCCACCACGCCCATTAAGTCCATTATTATCATGCGTTACAAGTAATAACTGTCTGCAAGATTTTCTATTATGAAGGGGAGGTGCTTGAAGCTGTCTTTGGGAGAACGGTTTCAAGTGCACCATTATTATAGCTCATGGTAAGCTTTTCCCAATCTGTTTTCTTCTTACTGAGCTACTCTTTGGGCTCCACTCTCTCGAGTTGGTCTCGGGACCTCCTCGCAGGGCTAACCTCAGGAATTCTCTCTCCTGAGTTGGTCTCGAGACTCTTCTCCCGGTCTGATCTCGGGGACCTTCTCGCCGGCTAACCTCGGGAATCCCCTCTCCCAAGCTGGTCTCGGGACTCTTCTTCCCGGTTTGGTCTCGAGGACCTTCTCGCAGAGCTAACCTTGGGCATTCCAGCATGGTCAGTCCTACCACGCAGCTTTCTTGTGCAACGTGTCAACATGGTCAGTCCTACCACGCAGCTTCTCGTGCCACGTGTCCTCCCTAGATTACTTATCCTGATCAATTACATTATAAAATTGATTACGTTATTTGGTAAAATTTTAAAATTATAATCTAAATAATCTAAATTATAAAAGATAATCAAGATTTATAATCTAAATTACTAGGCTCAAACCATGTTCTTTCAAACCCAATATTTAACTAAAACCTAATGCCAAATATACTCTATTTCTCTTGTTCTTTCGATCAAGCCAAGCTAGTGGCAATAAAACCAAGCGAGCACCGATAAAACTAGGCAAGCACAAGAACCACCCCTCATCGAAGGCATTCTGCTCTCTATCCGGATACGTGCACTACAATCCCATTTAGGCGCTTCCTCATCGAAGGTCTTTTCCCTCGCCAAGACTTTGAACCGCCGCCTCCGTGTGCTCAATATCAACTTCACTAAATTTTCTTAGTCGACACTTTTGATTTCTTCATTGCGAGGTGAATTTGGAAAATAAAGGTATGCTTTTGTTAGGTGTGTGGAGACCCTAATTCCTAGGGTTTAGACATGCATTTTTGGTGAGATTTGCAATTCTAGGGTTTGCACTATTTGAGATAGTTGGAAATCATGCCAATCAACATCATGAATGATTTCTAACATGATTGGGTTTTCTTTGTTTTCTTGATTCAGTTTTTATTTTAGAGGGTTTTTTCTCAATTCGATTTCTTAAATGCATATATAGTTTTATTATAGTTATAAGTATGTTATTTTCAAAACTTGTGATATGGTTTTATCAAAATCAACATCTTGTTGTTATCTACTACTTTCAGTATAAGTTTTCATTTATTGTATTATTTATTTTGTAGCCGTGACTCATCTTAGTTTAAATACAACTAATATAATGAGAAAAGGAAACTAGTTGTGTTAGTGCATTGGTTGGAGATCTTGAATTAGTGAATTAGTTTTTTCAAATGTGTTGTATTTTAGTGGAATGACGTAATAGATCATATTGCTTGAAAAGATAATATGTGAATGACGTTTTTCCTAAGAGAGGGATAATATATAATTTAGCATATGAGAGTGACACTATTTGCATAACACAACTAAGAATGAATAAGAATAATTTTGCAAAGTTGTGTTGTATGCTCGAAAGTAAGGGGGTCTGAAAGGAATATGAATGGAAGTAGATGAGCAAGTAGAAATGTCATTACATTTGTTAGCTCATCATGTCAAGAATAAAATTATACAATTTTCAATTCAAAAGGTATAGTGAAACAATTAGTAAGTATTTTTCTCGATTTTTGAATGTTGTTATTTATCTACAAAATATGTTTTTCAAAAATCCAAAGGTAATTGCAGCAGACTCAACAGATTAGAGATGGAAATGGATTAAGATAATTATTACATTTGTTTTTAAAATTAGGATTGAAGATATTTTTTTTATTTTCTTTTGGTTGTTTCTTTTAGAATTAGTTGGGAGATTTGCATGGGACACACATTAATGTTAGACCAACAGAGGATAGACTAAGATATCAGACAAGAAAGGGTGAAATTGCTACTAATGAACTTACTGTTTGCTCCCAAGATATGCAATTTACATATGTATTATATGGATGGGAAGGTTCGGCAGTAGATAGTAGACTACTACGAGATGCAATTACTAGGAAAAATGAATTAAAAGTCTCACATGGTGTGCTAATTAGTTTTTCAAAATATCCTAAATATCTTACTGTGTTTTGAGTTATGATCTATTTTAATACATTTATTCAATTTATAGAATATTATTATCTTATCGATATCGATTACACAAACTGTGAAGGCTTCTTAGCACCATATAAGAGATATCATTTAAATGAATGGAAAGAAGACCGAGTACCTAGAAGCCCCCAAGAGTTTTTCAATATGAAGCATTCGGCTACGAGAAATGTGATAGAGAGATGCTTTGGCTACTTAAAATACGTTCGACAATATTTAAAAGTCTATCTTATTATCCGATCATGGCATTTTGCCTTCTACACAATTTTATAAGTAGAGAAATGCCTACAGATCTTGCAGAAAGAAGGTTGGAGAGAAGATTGGATAGTCAACAAGATGGAGTTAATGAAATTTGTCAAAATCTGGTATTAACCATTGAGACTTCGAGTGAATTAAGCAATTGACAAGATAATTGGCCAATGACATGTTTAATGAATGGAGAAGATCTAGATGAGATCATTTGTATAATTCTTATTGAATTTTAAAATGTTTGTAAATTGGAAAACACCACTGTCTTTATTCCGTTACTTTATAATTTACATATGGCATGCCTTATTTTGATTATGTTGAATTGCAATGTTTTTTGTTTGGATTGAAATTTTTTGGAATTGAATATGCTAACCTTTGATCAATTTAATCATCAAAGGATAGGGTCGTTTTTGCTTTCAATTGTAGTTCCAAATATAATTTGTTAATAGATTAGCTTGCTTATTTTTGCCAAGTACAGTAATTCCTTGTTATTGCCATCTTACAATCACATTCGGTTCAACTATTGAAAACATACCATCTAGCATTAAGCATTTCAATTGGGAAAATATTATTTCAAATGAGGGACTGATCACATGCGAGCTATTTCTGTAAGCATGGGATTTTTGCCTTTTAGCTATTTCTGTAACTTATGCTAGCTTTTTAGGCCGCTGTAATTTAACTTCTTGGACTTTTAACTTTTGGGCTATTTATCTTTATTTGAGTTGTTAATTTTTTATGCTATAGGTGAACATGACTTCTAAACCTTTAGAAGAATCTTACAACTCAAAAAGACCAAGAAAAAATAAACATCAAGGGCCTACTAAAGAAGATGTTGCACTTATCGAAGCATTGATGAAATTAAACATTGCCAGAGAGCTTAGAAACAAGAATGAGAAAGGTTTTAGGCTAGGACATGGACAAAAACAACAACAAATGCTTGAGGTTAGCTTGGTTGGACATGGAATTAAGGCATAATCACACATTAAATGAATCAAGGTTTAGAATTTTTTAAAAGCTCCACAATGTTATGCATGACATGTTGTATGGAGTTGGTAGTAGCGGTTTTGGTTGGGACTCGGAACAAAATTTATTTTATTTTATTATTAAAATATTTTCTTTTTTATTTTCTTTTGTTTAGTTGATAATATGATTTTTTTATAGATTCATGGAGATGCAAAACAGTTTAGATTCAAGTCATTACCTTATTACGAGAAACTTTCTGTCATCTTTAGTGGAGATCATGCATCTAGGAAAGGTGCTCAAGTTCCTGCTAATATTGAGAAAGAATTAGACAAAGTTGAAGATGAAAATGATGATGAAAATATAGGTGTTAATGGGGATTCTACTTCATATGCCCAAGATTTCATGTTTGGATCAAATGAAGAGAGTTCTAAGCCAAAAAGGAGAAAGAGCAAGAACACTAAAGATTTGTCTCAAGTTATTAGAGAGATGACAGCTATTCTTGGGGAAGAACTTAACAAGACAAGTAACCGATTGACTACAACATTGGAATATGATGAAGGCACTGAAAAAAGAATGAAAGTCAATGAGGTTTTAACAATATTAACCTAGACTTAGCATGTTGGAGTTGTTGTTCTCTAAGCATGAGATCTAATTTGAAAAAAAAAATTTTGGACTTACATCGATTTGAGATTTCTTCTTGCTCTGGTTTCTTCTCCGATTGCTTGCTGTCGCGAGATCAATCACCAAGGACTAATCACAATCTGCCACAAACCAAATCCCTCTTGATCAATGCTCCTGTTCCTCTTCTTCGTATTCCTCTTGGATTGCATTTGGACGCTCTTCATAGGGTAAAGCATGCATTTCATTTACCTCCATCAATGGAGGTATTAACGTTTGGCTAGTAACGCCAACGTTTCAAGCTGCTGGTCGTAACTGCAAGTTTAATGCCAGTAACGCCAGTAACGCCAACATCTCCCACTCGTCCAATTCTATCCATATAGGTCAGCTAGTCACTAAGACTATGTAAGAAAGTCACAAAGACCATATAGGAGCATTCAATTCATACTTCAGGGAAAATGGTTCGTGCGACAGCAAGCACACTGAGCAATTTATGCTAAGAAAGTTGTTACACTTAACTTAGCTGCTCTATAGAACGAATCAGAGACATCAATAACTTGCCTTTACCCCAGATTAAATATTTACATCAATTTGAACATCTCTAATCCCTCGTATGTCAACTATGTCAAGAGCATGTTCGACATCTCTAATCAATACATTTATTCACAATCACATTTTTAAGTACCTAACAAAAAAATATAACTGGTCGACCAGTGAATAAGTATTACTGATGTAAACCAATTTTAATCTTCCTTTTTAGCTAGAATCTATTCATTCTAATCAGTCGCTTTCCTAATTATGCTCCATAGACCAAATCATCCATAGTCAATAGGACACACACTAAAGTAGCAAACACTGATTAAAACTTCAAGTAGACAGCTAAATAGTCACTTAGGGTAAGATTGAGATCAACTGATAATCTCAAGGGTCTCACATAGTAGAGAAGCAGGGATCCATTCTCCTACTACCCTTATTGTCGCTATAGCACATGTGGTATGAATCACATGCTACGATGTGTTTCTCTTTACCAAAAAGAGTGCATGTTTTTCTCAAATATTTAACATCGTACAGATTTCGATCTAGACATACCTAACGTCTAATCCGAATTCAACTTATGAATTCCAATCTGGCTTTAAACAGGTTTAGTAAATGGTGGGTGCATTTACTTCGATCATTACATAGATGACCTCATCTTGATACAAAATCAAGGCGACCTCAACTTATGAGTATGTCTCTCTTCACAACTACATAAGTTGTCTCATAAGTAATGGTCTTACCTCTTTTATACTCACCAAATAGAGACGATTGTCCATGTGAGTGGACCAATCTAAGCCTGCCAACATGCTCATCGAGACTTTTTCCAAATGTAACAAATACATTTACACTGAATAGATCATAACATTTCATTTATATAAATGTAACAAATACATTTACAATCACTACTAGAATTTTTGCATTCAACAACACATAATCGACAACGGTTTTTTGATAAAGTGTTGTCTTATGTCAATTTAACAACAGTTTTAGTATTAACCGTTGTTGTTGTTGGTCTGTATACGTAAAAAGACAACAGTAATAACAAAATGTTGTCGTATGTATACTCAACGACAACAGTTATAAAATTACTGTTGTCTATAGGCGGGATTTACAACAACTGATGTGATAAACTGTTGTCTATTATGACAATAGACAACAGTTATATTAAACTGTTGTTGTTGTATTGTTGTGCTGTTCAAGCAATAAACAAAATCAACGGTGGATATCCAAATGCAAAAAAACAACAAATTATTGAATCCTCATTCTCTTATTTTTCGATCTTTAATCATCTTTTTTCTCGTCGCACAAACCCCTAATCTTTTCTCTTCCTCGCCCGCCAACCACCCAAACCCCCGACCATTTCCGCTTCTCTCACACAAACCCCTCGCAGCCACGAGTCGACGCCTCTCCCCCTTCTTCATCGCCCGAGTCCAAGGAAGCCCCGAGAGCGGCGCTTCCTTTCACCCTCGCGAGGTGAGCCCTGACTCCTCTCGCTCTCTTCTTCTTCATCGCGCAAGCAAGGAGGCGACGCCTCCTCACTTACCTTTTCTTCTTCCTCGATCGCGTGCCCTAGCTACTGACGCCCAGGCAAGCAGTACCCTGCGTCAACACCGCATCTTCATCGCTAGCTATGACAGGCGAATTGCTCCTTCCCGGCTGAATGCCACTGCCAGCGACCCTCCTAGTGAGTTGAGATCGCTATTGATTATTTTTGGTACCGTGAGTTGGAACTAACCTAGTCCTCTTCCTAGGGATTTCTGGAAATTAGGGCTCTTGCATGTGGCTGGGTTTCTTCTGATCGAAACAGAAAGGGGTAGAGGAAAGCTTGGTGTGTGGGTTTTCAGATAAGGCTTGGTTGTGATCTTCATTCTTGGATGTTTCCCTTTGGATTCCCAAACTTGTACGTGAGCTCTATTAGATTCCCAAATTGCATTAGCTAGGTTTAGTTGAGCTTTGATCATTTCTTTTATGTAGGACCCAACTAATTCCTTGATAACTTCATTCATTCACTAACTGTTGATGAGTTTGAAACTAAGAACATTGTCCAGTAGAGCATAATTTTCTGCCAACCCTATTAGTAGTTTACAAGTAGATTTATAGCATCTTATGCTCTTTGGTTTGTTGTATAAGACTTTGCTATTCAGACAAAAACAAACAATTTGTTTGTAGATATATTTTGTAACTTTATTTATTATTCTGTAAGAAATTATATTTAATGTAATGAAAATGTTTAAGGATCTAAATGTTACTATACTAATATAGGCTTTGGATGTACTTTAATAGTAAGATGCAATCCATATGTCAACCTCAAATAATTTTCCTCGGAATAGATCTGACAATGCATATTATTTTAAATTAAATTTGCTTAAACTACATCTCGGAACTGATATTATGTGAATTTACACATAGAAATGAATGGTTTGAGGTAGTTACAAATATTGACATTAGATATTGCATGCTATGAATATTGCATGCTATGAATATGTGAATATTGCATGCTATGAATATTGCTTAAGGTTTTTCCTTTTTCTCCCTTATTTACTTATTTTTGCTCAAATATTGACAATAGATATTGCATGCTATGAATATGTGATGTTTCTTGTTAGGTGGGTTAAGATTTTATTGTATAATGTGTATTTATTTTGAAGGTAGGTGTTGGCTCATTTCTAGTTGATTAGTACTTGTAACAAGAATGGACAAAGAATGGATATCAAAGGATAGATTATCACGTGAATATGGTATTGGAGTAGAGTCTTTCTTGCAATTTGCACTGGATAACGCTAACAATCCTAATGCAATACCTTGCCCATGTGCAAGATGTGGTAATATCAAGAAGAAAAATGTTGAACAGGTGGTGCATCACTTAATCAGTTGGTTTTGGTGCCAAGTTGTAACAGGTAATGGACTTCCTGAATATATTTTTTCAATTGCCATTTTTATTTGAATTGAATGCACTAATTTTGTGTACTTCTGTGTAGTTTCCATTGGACTCTCACTCTCATTAATCCTCATAAGGAGATTGTTTACTTATTGGATTCCCAAGGTCCTCGCATTCGTGATAACGATTGGAAATATGTTGTGGAAATGTGAGTTTATATATGTTTTTTGTTAGTATGCATCTAAATTAGTCTTAAAATAATAGTTTATCAACTACTGTACCTAATGTATAATTGAAGGGCAATAAAATTGTTTAATTCGTTCCAAGGAAGAAAAGGAAGAAAACAAGTACAGTGGGAAGTGATTAAGGTATTTGTACTTCTATTTAAATCAAAATTTTTTATTGTGTATAATATTGGTATTTTAAGCATTAAAAATATGAATTATCTTTGCCTTAGGTTCCTAGGCAACCGGATGCCAAACAATGTGGATATTATGTGATGAGATTTATGAAGCAAATTACTGAAAAAGTTACATCAATCGAGGGGGATGCATTCCGAACGATAGTAATAATTTCTTTATTATCTCAAATATTTAAAGTTATCTAGTTATAAATTTTTTCAAGTTGTTATGTTTTATTCTGTACAATCATATAATGTGTTTTTGTTCATAGTTTGCAAAAGCAGAGTACTCCCAAGATGAAATTGATGAAGTGCGCTCCGCGATAGCTGATTGTATACAGGATTATATTTGATAATAGGTATGTAAATGTTAGTTACTAAGGTTTAATCTTTTCCTGGTAAATGTTAGTTACTAAGCTTTCGGGTGATATTTGTTGGGACCGGGTGCATGTTGATAAGGATACGGGTTCATAAAATTTTAAATTTTTACGTGCAGCGGAAGAATTAGCATAAAATAATTTCTTAAATTATTTTTAACCACGTATCTAGCATGCAACCTTATGATGTGTGGACATGATCATAAAATAAAACTTTACGGAAAAGTAAACTAATTTACATTGTACCTCTCGTAACTCGAAGAAAAAGGGACGAGATCCAACCGTAGCGTCCCTTGGAAGCTCCGCCTCTATTTGCGTCCACGCCGAGTTCTCTTCGGGATGACTTCGCAAAGTCACGAGTTTTGTGCCGACGAGAACTACTAGATTCTCTAAAGGCACAACTAGAAGATCAAGAGAAAAGAAAGGAAACTAACCACTAAGAATCGGAATCTAAATTCCGAGAAGGAAGGAGATGTGATCCGCTTCTTCTTCTTCTTGGTTGGCTTCTCCTTCTTCTTGATGGCTCACGGCAACCTTACCTTGGGAAGGAGGTGCGCCGACCCTAGGTGGTTGAAGGGGCGCCGACCCTAGATGGATCAAGGGGCGTCGGCCCTAGGGTGGTGAAGGGGAAAGGAGAGGAAGAGAATAAGAGAGAGAGAGAGAGCTAATCTCTTGATTACTCTTTTGATTAAGGAATTCAAGCCTAGCCTTGGTTCCTTTATATAGTAACTTCTCCCTTGCCAAGTCTCCCTCTTAACGGAATTTTCATAAGAAATTTATCCCCGTTGCGCCTCTGATTAACTCAGATTCGACTTATTTCTCTTGATTGGAAAATCCAATTTTCAACTCGTTTTAAATCCCTCAGATTACTCGTAGTGCATGTGACTAAATAGGCTTTCGATTTATGTTGGCCGTCTATAATCAACTAATTATAGAACGATCATGAGTGACACCTAGTAGTACATCATGACCCCCAATTAATCGAAAGATCAACGGTTTGACCTTAGAAGTAATTCTGAAACCCTTCAGCAGCTCTAATGAATCGTGCCTCATTCCCTTCACCATCTTATACCCTCTT
>JAGFNQ010000708.1:0-37038 GCA_024364735.1 Boesenbergia rotunda | reverse complement strand
TTGAAAATCCTAACCTGGAGGGTTAGGTGTTGAAAATCTAGTCTAGAGGGCGGTGCTGAAAATCCTAACCTGGAGGGTTAGGTGTTGAAAATCCTAGCTTAGAGGGCTAGGTGTGTGAAAAGTCCTAATTCGGAAGAGGTGGGTGAAAAGTCCTAGCTTGGAGGGCTAGGTGAAAAGTCCTAACTTGGAGGGTTAGGTGCAAATTCCCATCTTGGAGAATTAGGTGAAAAAGTCCTAGCTTGGAGGGTCAGGTCCTAGCTTGGAGGGCTAGGTTTGGAAAGTCCTAATCCGGAAGAGTTGGGTGAAAAGTCCTAGCTTGGAGGGCTAGGTGAAAAGTCCTAGCTTGGAGGGTTAGGTGCAAATTCCCAACTTGGAGGGTTAGGTGAAAAATCCTTAGCTTAGAGGGCTAAGGTGGAAGAGAACTTAGCTTGGAGGGCTAAGTTTAAGTCCCTGGATCGGTCTGGTGATCGATCAGGGAAGCTGGCACGCTGCCCTGTTGTGGATCGGTCTGGTGACCGATCCAGCAACGACTGATCGGTCTGGTGACCGATCAGGGAGCACACAGTGAGGTTGGGAACCTACTGTACTGCTCCTGATCGATCCGGTGACCGATCAGGGAGTGCATGTTTCACCCACTGCTTGGCTCCTGATCAGTCTGGTGACCGATCAGGGAGCGAACAGTTGAGATTGAGTTCCCTTGCTGATCTGAACCTAATCGGTCTGAAGACCGATCAGGATCACTGTGCAGATCGTTCCGGAGAACGATCCAGTATCGCGGGTTCCTCACTATTATCGATCAGGCTCTAGTCTGATCCGTCTGGTCATGATCTGATCGGTCTGGTGACCGATCAGGAGGCTGCCTGATCGGTCTGGTGACCGATCAGGAGGTCTGGACTGCGAAGCTCAGAAGTCGCCCAAGAAAGAGGTGGATCGGTCAGGTGAACGATCCACAACCTGGGATCGGTCTGGTGACCGATCCAGGAGAAGTTACAAAGAAATCGCGATTTCTAATCGAGCATTGGGGATCGATCAGGACGGAGCCTGATCGATCTGGACCTAGCCTGATCGGTCTGGTGACCGATCAGGGGTTGCTCTGATCGGTCAGGTGAAATGACAACAGTGATTCACTGTTGTTGAATGTATTTTTTCTAGTAGTGAATGTTTTACATTTTGCGTAGTCCCAAAGACTTCACATGCTCATGAAATGACTCTTTAGTCAATGGCTTAGTAAAAGGATCTGCAAGCATTGCTCGGGTTGGGATGTACTCAAGAATTATCTTTTTCTTGTCAACAATATCCCTTACAAAATTGTATTTAATTTCTATATGCTTGTCTTTGTTGTGATATTTAGGATCCTTGGAAAAGGCTATAGCAGCTTGATTGTCACAATTCACTGTAACAGGGCTCCCACTGTCCTCAACAATCTTCAGATGCTTTAGGAACCTTCTCAACCAGACAACTTCTTGTACAGCCGCTGCATAAGCCACATACTCAGCCTCCATTGTCGACAGTGCTACACAAGCCTGTTTCTTGCTGTTCCATGAAATGACACCTCCATTCAGCAAAAAAATATAGCCAGATGTGGATTTTCTGTCGTCAAGGTCCCCTGCCCAATCTGCATCTGCGTAGCCCTTCAAGCTCAGCTTTGATCCTTGGAAGCAGAGACAATAATCTGCCGTCCCTTTGAGATATCTGAATATCCTTTTTACCGCTTTCCGGTGTCTCGATCCTGGGTTTGACTGGAAACGACTAACTAAGCCAACAGCATAGCTTATATCAGGGCGAGTACACAACATAGTGTACATCAAACTACCAATGGCACTAGCATATGGTCTTTTCTTCATCTCGGCTATCTCTTTAGGAGTCTTGGGAGACATACTTTTGCTCAAAACAACACCTTTAGCTGTAGGTGTTTGTTCAATGTTGCAATCAAACATATTGAAGTGTTGTAGTATCTTAGTAATATAAGCTTCTTGGGACAGACCCAAAAGTCTTTTTGATCGATCACGAATGATCCGTACTCCTAAGATATACTCAGCTTCTCCCATGTCAATTATGTCAAATTGTGATGAAAGCCAAGACTTGACATCAATCACAACTTTTAAGTCACTTCCAGCTATCAGCATATCATCAACATATAATGATAAAATGACCAATTTTCCTTTATCCTTTCTTAGGTAAACACAATGATCCTCATTGATCATTTCGAAACCATAAGATAAAATGACTTCATTGAATCTTATGTTCCATTGTCTCGACGCTTGCTTTAGCCCATATATAGACTTTTTAAGTCTACATACTTTTTCTTCTTGGCCATCAGCAATATAACCTTCTGGTTGTGCCATATAGATTTCCTCGTCAAGATTACCATTAAGGAAAGCCGTTTTTACATCCATCTGATGTAATTCCAAGTCATAATGTGCTACTATAGCTAAAATGACACGTATTAACACAAACTTCACAACAGGGGAAAATGTCTCTTCAAAATCAATACCCTCCATTTGGGTATATCCTTTTGCAACCAGACGAGCTTTGTATTTATTAATCGATCCATCTGCCTTCCTCTTGATTTTGAGAATCCATTTATTCCCAATAGCCCTTCGGCCTGGAGGAAGATCAACTAAATCCCAAACCTGATTCTTTCTCATAGACTCCATTTCTTCATCCATTGCAATTCTCCATTTTTCTCTAACTGAGCATCTTAATGCTTCCTCAACCGTTCGAGGTTCTTCATCGTCAACTGAGAGAATCATTAATGCCTCATTTTCAATGTTAAACCTTCTCCGAGGAATAATCTTACGATTACTTCTTCGCAAGTTTGACTGTTGAGAAACTAATTCACTTATAGGCAATTTACTCCCACTAGGTTGACTAGATTCAAGTATCCCCTGTGATTCTTGATTTGTTAATGTAGGAACAGTATCCTCCTCCTCTATTGCAAATAGAGGAGCTGCTTTATCAACTTCACCTCTTGTTGGGAACTCAGTTTCGAGAAAAGTAGCATCTCTTGACTCAATTTCAGAGATAGTTCCATCTTGCTGCTCACCAATAAAGACATAACCCTTAGAGGTATCAGAATATCTTACAAAGATACACTTCTTACCTCTGGGTCCTAATTTTTCATATTTGTGAGTCTTGTCATGAATATAAGCAGCTGACCCCCATGGTCTCAGATTACTCAAATCTAGTTTTCTGTCTGTCCAAAGTTCATATGGAGTAGATGGAACAGATTTAGAAGGCACCCGGTTAAGTATGTAGGTTGCAACCAATAATGCATCTCCCCAATAGAAAATAGGCAAATTAGCTTGAGCCATCATCGACCTAACCATTTCAAGAAGAGTTCGATTTCTTCTTTCAGCAACTCCATTTTGCTGTGGAGTTCCAGGGATAGTTAACTGCCTAATAATCCCTTTCTCATTACATATTGTCTTGAACTGATCAGACAAGTATTCACCTCCACGATCAGTGCGTAAGGTTTTAACCTTACGTTCCAATTGATTCTCAACTTCGTTCAAATAATGATTAAAGCAATCTAATGCTTCAGATTTATGAGAAATCAAATACACATGACCAAAACACGTGAAGTCATCAATAAATGTAATGAAATATGAACTACCATTTCTAGCCTTCATGTTCATTGGACCACAAATATCCGAATGAATCAATTGCAATGGTGAATCAGCCCTAATAGCCTTACCAAACAGTTTCCTAGTTGCTTTTCCAACAAGACAGTGCTCACATATAGACAAGTCAACTTTAGCACGAGTGCCGATCAAACCCTCTCTTGCTAATCTATTCATTCTTTCTTGTCCTATATGTCCCAATCTAGCATGCCAAACTTCATCATTAACATCAGCATCACTAGTAAGAGCAATGTTTGAAAAACAACCATTATTTCCACAATTAACATCTGGTTCTATATCAATAACCATGAAACCGTTTGATATAAAACCATATCCAATTAACACAGAGTCAATTTTAAGTTCTACACGACGACTATAAAAATTCATACAATAACCCAATTCAAGAAGACAATTCATAGAAACCAGATTCCGTCGAATCTCAGGAGCATACAGGACATCATGCAAAAACAATGTACGCCCACCACGAAGGTTGAGTTTGCAAGTGTCAATTCCTTTGACTTCAATTCTTGCATTGTTTCCCACATATATCCACTTATTGTCAGCTGGTACGCGACAGTACTCCACGTACGTAGCTCGATCACGAGCTACATGGTTCGTTGCTCCTGAATCTATAATCCACAAAGGATAAGAATCAGCTAACAACACCGAACTAGCAACATAAAGCTCATGAAAAGAAGACAAACATGGATTTACCTTTTTCGGCTCAGTACACTCCCAAGCAAAATGACCCTTCTTGCCACAGTTGTAGCAAGTTTGCTTGCCTTTAGGTTTCTTTCCATTCTTCTTTCCTTTCTTCTTGATTGGGTCTTGCACAGTAGTAGCACCAGCTTCTTTTCCCTTACCCTTCCCTTTCTTAAACCATTTTTTCTTATTCTTGGATCCAGAACCTTCAGCTACAAAAGCTTACTCAGAAATCCTTGCGGATTCTATTCTCTCCGCCTCCAGTTCAATATGGCGTGAGACATCAATGAAAGTCCTGATACTCTCACTGTGAGTAAGGTTCTGCTTCATTGTTTCCCAAGAATCAGGAAGGGAACGAATAACTGCTTGAACCTGTTGTTCGTCGGTCAACTCATGACCTGCAGTCTTAAGCTCCCGAATCATATTACCCAATTCTCTCAGATGTTGGGTCATCGTCACATTCGGGCACTTTTTACAACTGTCAAACTTGATTGTCAGTTGACGAAGCTTGCTTACACTAACTCCACTGTATCTCTCTCTCAGGGCAACCCAGACAGCATGAGCTGATGGTAGTGGCTCATACTCAAATACCAGGTCATCTACCATTGAACTAATCAATATCCCTTTTGCAGTGGAGTCCTTTTTCTTCCATGCCCTATAGGCATCTAGATCAAGTCTGTACTGTGCAGTTGAACCAACAGCAGGTTCTACCATGAAATGATTTACAGCCTCCAGAACTTCTTGTTCCTCAAGAACATATTGTATCTTGAGATGCCATATTTTATAGTTGTCCCCATACAATTTCTCTCCCTTGTTCAGTTCAGCTATGATGTTCTTAGTTGTCATGATCTATCATAAATAAACATATTATTAATTAATTCAGTGTATAACATCTGTATATAATTTTAAATTGACTCAATGTAAACTTGACTTGGTTTACGAAATCAAGTGATAACTACGTTTCCACTCATCATTCGTATAATCCAATCTAATTAACATTGATCAATTATATTACATACATCCCATTAAACGAACTAATCATTTGTCTTGAATATGAACTAATCATTGAATATGAACTAATCATATAATGAACTAATCATTGGCAAGTCAGTTAACACATAACATAACTTTATTTAATAGGCTTAATAAGTTGGTACAACAAACAGAATTCAATGAACTAGATAAGTTGACATCATTCCCATAATAAAAAATATTATGGCAGTGGCTATCACTCTCTCGTTCATCTCTAATCGGCCAGTCTGATCAGGCTCGGGATCTTCCACAGATTCTATCGGATCTTCCTCAAATATTTCAGGATCTTCCTCGATCATTTCAATATCAGGATCTTCCTCAAATATTTCAGGGTTTTCCCCAGGCATTTCGGGATCTTCCTCGAACATTTCGGGATCTTCCTCGAATATTTCGGGATCTTCCTCGAACATTTCGGGATCGTCCTCGAACATTTCGGGATCGTCCTCGAACATTTCGGGATCTTCCTCGAACATTTCGGGATCTTCCTCTGGGTCCTCCTCAGAATCTCCTAGATCCTCTGGAAACTCATGGCGAAGTAGTTGCTTACATAACTCAGTATATGAGATGCGACATTCATAATGCCCCCATATCTGGTGTGCAACTTCTCTCGCACGCTTTGGCAATGAACGAATCAATGCTCCAATCCTATAGTCATCCAAGATTGGAAACTCTTCCTGCTCGAGTTTCCAAAATAATCGATCCAATTTTCCTATATTGCCTTGGATCCCGAGAATGAGACTATAGTAAACTTCTTCTATCTGCTCCATTATCTCACGACTTCGCTCATAGCAACGAATCGTAGTGCATATCTCATGCGACATCTGGAATTGAAAAACGACATAGTCAGTACAAAACTGACAAAACCAGTAACAAAACCAGTTTTTTTTTCAATTCACACATATGCATAGAAAGAAGCATACAAATAGATAAAAGCATACAAGTTTCCTTTACGTTTGTAGCTACAATTAAGCCTATTTAAATTTGAGGTTCAACATAATAATCAAATCATTCTGTTTAGTTCAGATTATTTGATCAAAATGGTTTGGTTAAACCAACTAATGGTTTGAACCAAAACCGATTTGACTAACTTAATCTTTTTCAACCAAACTAGAATCTAATTTAAATAAATTGAACTAAATCTAAACAAATTACCGAATACAACTTCTGGTTGGGCCTGTTTGCCTTCACTCGGGAGGTCAGCAGTTCAAACCTCCTTTGGGCAGCAATATTTTGCCGAGTCAGAATAGGTTTCGGCAGGTTTAATTTTTTTTTTCCTAAAACCGCAAAACCTAATCGCCGCCTCTCATTTCTCCGCGCAGCCTTCTTCCCCACACAGCCGACCTTTTTTTTCTTTTCTGCCATCACCAACGCTATGGCCGCCTCTCATCGACACATCCAGCCGACGGCGATGTCTGCCTTCCGCGCGTGATGCGATCGTCGGCCAGAGGATGAAAACGCCGAGAACTCAGTGGCGATTTCAAGCGATTTCTTCCATCAGCCAGGGAATTTCATTACAAAGGTAAAAAAAAAATTTCATGCTCTAACAATCGCTCTGATACCATTGTTGTTCTCTAAGCATGATATCTAATTTGAAAAAAAAAATTTGGACTTACATCGATTTGAGATTTCTTCTTACTCTGGTTTCTTCTCCGATTGCTTGCTGTCGCGAGATCAATCACCAAGGACTAATCACAATCTGCCACAAACCAAATCCCTCTTGATCAATGCTCCTGTTCCTCTTCTTCATATTCCTCTTGGATTGCATTTGGATGCTCTTTATAGGGTAAAGCATTCGTTTCATTTACCTCCATCAATGGAGGTATTAACGTTTGGCTAGTAACGCCAATGTTTCAAGTTGCTGGTCGTAACTGCAAGTTTAATGCTAGTAACGCCAGTAACGCCAACAGGAGTGACACAAAGTGGCAAGAAAAATTAGTTGTGATTGTGAGACTATAAATATTTTCTTCGACATACCAAATGATGAGAAAGAAGTTTGGGTGAAAGCATTATTGAGTGGAAAGATTTGAGGAGTAGACCTTGTAGGTTTTGTGATCATTTCTTTGGACAGGTTAAACTTATAATTTCCTAGATACGCTAAACTTGTAGGTTAAACTTTGTTTTTTATGCAACACTATCTCAAGTTTCTACGACAAGTTCCTTAAAAGTTGCTATAACTTTGACTTTTACAATTTCCCTTGCATTTTAATTTGAGAAAGTTCGGCTAAAAGCATGTTTGTCAGATGATACAATTTTTTGGCCCATGATAATAGGCATTATGATGGATGTAATAAGATATGAAAATGTAGTAATGGCCACACCTGGAGGAAAATTTAGTTTAATCTACTTGGTTTGATTCAAACAAAGTGACTCATTTGATACAAGATAATTTTGTTTAGTTAGGTAAATTTTGATTTGATTTAGTTTAGACTGGTTTTGTTCTATTCGATTAAATTTAGTTTGGTTTAATTTGATCTTATTTAATTTAGTCTAGTTTAATTTGATTTAATTGAGAGAGAATAAAATTGCTTAAATTTAGTTATAAGAATATTTTTATCATTTTATAATAATATAAATTATATTCCTTAAAAAAATAATGAATACCAAGCAAAAGAATGTAATCACCCTTGTAATCAAAGATTACATATATAATATATAACTCATTGACCAAATATAGTAATGTAATATTAATTATATTACATTAGAAATTTGATTATATTATAAACTTGTTTATATTACTCCTAATCAAATATAGCCTAAGTGGTTTAGGATCACACAATGGACATAAATTATAATTAATTATATAAACATAACAAATTTTACTTCACCAGGATCTTTGTTATATTTATATGGTTAATTAGAATAAAATATCAAATTATATTTTCTTAATTTACCGATAGGAGTTAAAGAAATATAATCGATAGTTTTATTATAAAGTTATAGTAAAATCTAATTGAATTAAAACTTTAGCCCACATGCAAGTTTTATGTTATTCGATTTTTTTTTCCCTTTAAACATGGTTTACATTGGTAAAATATGACATTTTCCTCAAATTTTTAAGCATGTATTTAATTTATGTAGCACAATCTTTGAATTTCTCTGATATGCAGTGTGATATCTCCAAACTCAAGGGTGATAACTATAAAGTCTGGAAGGAAAGAATTCCCCTTCATTTAAGGTGGTTAGACATTGACTATGCTATAAGGAAAGACGAACCACCTATTATCAATGAAATCAATAATCCTGATGAGATTGACCTTTATGAAAAAATGAGAGCCATCTAATCTTCTCTATGTAATATTCATAAAGACCAAAATCCCTGCTTGTATTCGTGGTTCAATTGAGGAGCATGAAAAAGTTAAGGATCTACTTAAGGCAATTGATGAACAATTTGCAACTTTAGACAAGGCCCTTACTAGCACCCTAATAATGGAATTCTCATCATTAAGGCTCATCGACGTGAAAGGCGTGAGAGAGCACATCATGAAGATAAAGGATATAGCGGCTTGATTAAAGACACTCAAGGTGGAAATATCTGAGACTTTCCTTGTGCACTACATCTTATGCACTCTTCCTCATCAATATGGTCCTTTCAAAATTTCTTACAATACGCATAACGATAAGTGGTCAATCAACGAGTTAATGACCATGTGTGTACAAGTGGAAGGAAGGTTGTTGATGTAAATGCGTGATAATGTTCTTATGACTGCACAAGAAAAGCCACAAAACAAGCCATAGTCAAGGGAAAATAGAAGATTCCACCCCAACCTAACATCATTACATTAAGAAGGAATCCAAGTGTTCCTTTTATAAAAAGAAGTGGCACATGAAGAATAATTGCACCAAATTTAAGAATTTGTTTGAAAAGAAAAGCATTCTTATCTCATTTGTCTGTTATGAATCTAATATGGTTAGTATAATTTATAACACTTGGTGAATTGATTTTGGTTCTACAATCCACGTCACAAATATCTTTCAGGTATGCAAAGCCTAAGGAAGCTAGTAAGAAGTGAGTGGGGCATTTATTCTGGAAACAAGATGTGTTCACATGTCGAGGCAATTAGAATGTGCATTTTAATTTTAGATGGTGGTTTTGTTTTGAAGTTGGAAAACATATTTTATGTTTCTAATTTTGTAAGAAATTTAATTTTTGTTTTAAAGCTTGTACTATTTGGATACTCTTTTGAATTTTTAGATAATTGTATGAATTTATTTTATAAATTTAATCTTGTTGGAAATGGTAACATGATTGATGGTATTTTCCCCATAACTTTGTAAAATAATAGCAATACCACTATGCATGTTTGAGAAGATATTAAAAGATGTGTTATAAATGAGCATTCCTCAACTTTATGACATCCCCATACAAAGGATAAAAAGATTAATAAATGATGGAGTACTTAGTACTCTAGATTTTGTTAATTTTGGGACTTATGTGGATTGCATAAAAGGAAAGCACACAAACAAATCTAAAAGGGGTGCCAAGAGGAGTACTGAAATATTGAAGATCATATATTTAGATATATGTTGTCCAGATATAGATATGGATGATCTGAAATGCTTCATCTCTTTCATTGATGATTACTTACAATATATGTATATCTACCTACTTCATAATAAGAGTAAGCATTAAGCGCTTTTAAGATATTTAAGGCTGAGGTAGAAAAACAGTGCGAAAAATAAACAGCAATTTATCAAAAGGCGTACGTAACAATTAAAAATTACCAAAGGGCGTCCCATGGTTTGTATTTTACCAAAGGGTACAGCCCTTTAAGTGAACTTCCACTTATACCCCTCCTGCTATATACTGCCTTTCTCTTTCTCTCACAGTAACAAATTCCGAGACGTCTGCACATGCAACGTGACTTAATTATTGACTTTTATTTTAAAATAATATATAATGGAATCGGCGCTAAATTAAAAAACGTAAGGTAAAAATTGAAAAAATATTTCATTTAAAAAATTTCTCATCCAACGTGATTTAAAAATATAAATAAATGATTTTTATATTTGATTAATAGAAATTAATATATTAAATAATATTTAATAAATATATTAATGTATAAAAATTTTTTTGAAAAAAATTGACCGTGGGCCTGAAATCTATTGATTTCAGGCCCACGCTGGGCCTGAAATATTTTTATTTCAGGCCCACGTTGGGCCTGAAATCTTTTGATTCAGGCTCAACGTGGACTCAAATTTTTTTCTATTTTAAAAATATATTAATATATAAAAAAACCTATCAAAACACTTAATTTCAAAACACTTAATTATTTTCGTCCCCTGCAATTTCACTTAACCTCCATGCAGAATTTTTTTTGCCATAATTTCCCCAAGTTAAAAATTGAATGGAGATATTTTCTTCCAGATAAATGGTGTTAGTAATTAACAGACGGACTAAGGACATGACCCATTCATCTTGTTTTATCCTAACTTATTCTAGGAGTAGAAACTCACTAGAATTGGAGTGCCTTTTATATAGGGTGACTTATCTTAAGGAACTTAACAGAATTCAATTGCTTTCAACTGGACATCATGATCCTTGACCAAGTAAAGGCGGCAATTTAAGTGACAAGTTATCTTATAGCAGTTCTGTACGTTTTTTCAATGACGTCGTGGTCTTCTTGAAAGGATCTATCAATCATTTTATTGTCTTGGTGCAGGCCATAGTTCTCTACAAGGCAGTGGCAGAAAGGGGATTTCAGGCCCACGCTGGGCCTGAAATATTTTTATTTCAGGCCTAACTGGGCCTGAAATTTTTTATTTCAGGCCCACGTTGGGCCTGAAATCTTATGATTCAGGCCCGACGTGGACTCAAATTTTTTTTTCTATTTTAAAAATATATTAATATATAAAAAAACGTATCAAAACACTTAATTTCAGATTCAAACGCAGGGCCTGAAGTCATCCCAGGAGGGTCTGAAGTCAAATAACTTCAGATTCTATAAATAATTAATTTAATAAATAATAATTAAATATAAAATAATATTTTTAAAATTAAAAAATTTTTAGTTAGGGCCTGAAGTTATCAATGACTTCAGGTCCTCCATCATATTAAATATAAAAAAATATTAAATTTTTTTTTATAAAAAGGTATAATATATAATTACATATTATTTATAATTTTTATAAAAAAGGTATAATATATAATTACATAATAATAAAATGTTATTATAAAGAAATCCAGATATGGGAGGTCCATCATTAGGTTTTGGTCAAAACCCACTGATATTTCTAAACTACTCCTATTTCATTGGTAATATCTAATATATAGATGTTTGGACACCTAAAACATCATCTCCTACCTCAACCCTCTCTATTCATATGGAGTTTTCAGAAATCCAGATATGATAGGTCCATCAGTGAGTTTTGGTCAAAACTCACTGATATTTCTAAACTACTCCTATTGCATTGGTGATATAGAGTGTATAGATGTTTGGACACCTAAAACATCTTCTCCTAGGTCAACCCTGTCTATTGATATAGGATTTTCAAAAATTCAGATATGGGAGGTCCATCAGTGGGTTTTGGTCAAAACCCACTGATATGGATAAATTACTCCTATTGCATTGGTGATATCTAATATATAGATGGTTGGACACCTAAAATATCATCTCCTACCTCTAATCTCTCTATTCATATGGAGTTTTTAGAAATCCAGATATGGGAGGTCCATCAGTGGATTTTGGTCAAAACCCATTGATAGACCTAAAAATCTCCTATTGCAACATAATTTATAATCATAAGAAGTTTGGACACCAAAAATACCATCTCCTAGCTCAACTCTAACTAGAACTATTGATATTTTTATTTAATTTACTTACATTTATCCAAGATTTGTTCAGACCCTCCGGGCCCAAGGAGTAGTTTAGTCATATCAGTGGGTTTTGACCAAAACCCACTGATGGACCTTCCATATCTGGATTTCTAAAAACTCCATATGAATAGAGAGGTTAGAGGTAGAAGATGATGTTTTAGGTGTCTAACCATCTATATATTAGCTATCACCAATGCAATAGAAGTAATTTAGCCATATCAGTGGGTTTTGACCAAAACTCACTGATGGACCTCCCATATCTGAATTTCTGAAAACCCTATATCAATAGACAGGGTTGACCTAGGAGAAGATGTTTTAGGTGTCCAAACATCTATACACTCTATATCACCAATGCAATAGGAGTAGTTTAGAAATATCAGTGAGTTTTGACCAAAACTCACTGATGGACCTATCATATCTGGATTTCTAAAAACTCCATATGAATAGAGAGGGTAGATGTAGGAGATGATGTTTTAGGTGTTCAAACATCTATATATTAGATATCACCAATGAAATAGGAGTAGTTTAGAAATATCAGTGGGTTTTGACCAAAACCCACTGATGGACCTCCCATATCTGGATTTCTTTACAATAACATTTTATTATTATGTAAGTATATATTATACTTTTTTATAAAAATTATAAATTATATATAATTATATATTATACCTTTTTATAAAAAAATTTTTTATATTTTTTTTATATTTAATATGATGGAGGGCCTGAAGTCATCAGACTTCAGGCCCTCTAGGGCCTGAAGTCTGATGACTTCAGGCACTGAAAATTTTTTAATTTTAAAAATATTTTTTTATATTTAATTATTATTTATTAAATTAATTATTTATAGGATCTGAAGTTATTTGACTTTAGACCCTCCTGGGATGACTTCAGGCCCTGCGTTTGAATCTGAAATTAAGTGTTTTGATACGTTTTTTTATATATTAATATATTTTTAAAATAGAAAAAAATTTGACTCCACGTCGGGCCTGAATCAAAAGATTTCAGGCCCAATGTGGGCCTGAAATAAAAAATTTCAAGCCCACACTGGGCCTGAAATAAAAAATTTCAGGCCCAGCGTAGGCCTGAAATCACCCACGGTCAATTTTTTTCAAAAAAAAAATTATATATTAATATATTTATTAAATATTATTTAATATATTAATTTCTATTAATCAAATATAAAAATCATTTATTTATATTTTTAAATCACGTTGGATGAGAATGTTTTTAAATGAAATATTTTTTAAATTTTTACCTTACATTTTTTAATTTAGCGCCGATTCCATAATATATTATTTTAAAATAAAAGTCAGTAATTAAGTCACGTTGCATGTGCAGACGTCTCGGAATTTGTTACTGAGAGAGAAAGAGAAAAGCAGTACATAGCAGGAGGGGTATAAGAGGAAGTTCACTTAAAGGGTTGCATCCTTTGGTAAAATACAAACCATGGGACGCCCTTTGGTAATTTCGAATTGTTACATACGCCTTTTGGTAAATTACCGAAAAATAAATTAAAATCGTGAGAACAAATAGAGATAGAGAATATTATAGTAGATATATTGAGAGTGGACAAACACTTGGTCAATTTGCAAAGTTTCTTTTACACCATGCCTAGTTCACTTGGATCAAAATAGTGTGGCTGAGTGAAGAAACCGAACTTTAATGGGCATGGTTAAGAGAATGTGTAAAAACTCGAGACTTTTTAAATTATTATGGGTTGAAGCTCTTAAAATGACAGTGTATATATTAAATCAACTTCCAACCAAGGTTGTTTCAATGATGCCATTTGAATTGTGGAAAGGTTGAAAATCGAGTTTGCAATATATATGCATTTGGGAATGACTGTCTGAAGTAATAATTTATAACCTACAAGAAAAGAAACTGGACCCAAGGACTATAAGTAGATATTTGATTGGATATACTGAAAAGTCTAAAGAATATAAATTTTACTATCCATCTCATAACACTAGAATTATGGAATCAATAAATGCAAATTTTCTTGAGAATCTTGACTAGTAGGAGTTCTCATTCTCAAAATATAGCTGAAGGTGATCGTAGGTCGGCAAGAGGGGGTGAATTTTTCCTAAAAAATAAAAATTAAATCTTTTGTTTCTCACAACAAAGTGGAAGTTAATTCAAAATAAAAACAATAACATCAAAATTAAATAATATAGAAAAAGAAAGAGGTCAAACAGTTTACTTGGTTGCAACCAGGATGATTGCTAATCCAAGATAAATATAGCGCAGATCTCCTGAATGAATCATTCGGGCAGAGAAACCTCTTACACAATAAAAACGCTCAGAAAAATAGAGAAAGATTACAATGATTTCGTTTGCTGTGAATGATTTATTTGGAACTGAGCACTGGGGCCTATTTATAGCTCTGGAAAATTTTATTCGAATGCTGACGTGCCATAATAGGGGCGCCCGAGTGCTTGAGGATGCCTGACATGTGGCCTGGAGGTTTATCTACTGCGCAACGTTCGCAAATAGCTCCTTTGGGATCAAATCTCTTCTGGGACGCCTATATACTCAGGGGCGCCTGAAAATAGAGGCGCCCCCTATCTATAGGGGCGCCCGAGTGACTTTGGCCAGCACCTTGCTGACCAGTTCTCTGGTAGGTCTTCATGGGTGATCTCGGACCTTCTAGAGTCGGGCTCACCCAAACCCTCCTCCCGCCTTCTCCTCGAGCGTGCTTCCGCCCGGCTTCTCGTCTCTCGACATCGCGCGCGTCCTTCTCGCTCCACCGGCATACTCTTCCACGGACTTCCGCATCCCTTGGATGCACCGAGCCCGTCGGCTCCCTTCCCCGTGCCATCCTTCTCATCTGCTGCGTCTTCCGCTCGACTTCCTACGCTCCTACACAATTAGACACAGAGATCAAAACACAGCAAGACCTAACTTGACTCAGTTGACCACATCAAAACCAACCTGGAATACTTACAATCTCTCCTTTTTTGATGTGCATCAACCCGAGTTAAGTTAGAATAAATGAACATAAAAACAGAAATAAATATATGACAATGTAAGTACTAAATTTTTTTTTTAAATTAAGTTTATCCCTTAACTTAATCTTATTTCACCCCCTTTGATCATATCAAAAACTTAAAACATATTAAGGGAAATACTAACACTTACATGAACCTATAAAAACTTAATTCGAGATCCAAAATTTTTAAAACTTTTTGAGAAGATTTTAAACACAATAAATAGTTTCTAAAAAATCTAATTTTTTAAATTTGCTCAAAAATTAATTTTTAAAATATAAAGTCTAATTTTGAAAAAATAATTTTCAAAAATTTATCAAATTTTTATTTAAGTTATAATTTTTATAGAATTATATCTAAAAGAATTGTGGAAGTGAAAATAATTTTTTTACATTTTGAAAAATTAATTTTGAATTCCATGTTGATAATTTGGAAACATAATTTTAAATATTGATTTCAACATCAAATACTTTTAAAAAAATTTCTCAAGGCTTAGAAAATAATCAACAGACAAGAAAAAATTGGATTCAATGAAATTAATTTTTTAAATAATTTTAAAATTTAAAAATCATATTTTTGAATGAAAAATCATTTTAAATCTGTTTATCTATTAAAAATTCAGAAAAATTTTTATATATTGAAAGAAAAAATTCTATCATTAAAAAATATTAAACTAATTTTTATATAAGTAATATCTTAAAAAATATCAACAAGATCAAGCATTAATAAAAAAATTAATCTCTACTTGACAAATAAAAAAATCTAATAGTTTAAGACTAATTTTGGGACCCAATATAAATTTTTGCCAATAGAATTTATCAGAAACTTAGATGAAATATATGGTTTGGGAATTTTTCTAATTTGACCCCTATGAAATTTAAAACACCAATTAAGTTTTCCAAAATATCTAATTTTTGAATTTTGAAAACAATTTGAACATACATAATTATTTTTCAATTTGAGACTTCAAATTTTCATTTTCAAATTTTAACTTATTAAATATTTCTAATGGACAAGAAGATGATAACTATATTTTCAAGTCTGTATTTTTATTTTTTTTAATTTACAGATAAACTTTAACATGACCTTTATACATGAGTAGAGTTGATTAGGAGGTAGAAAACATACCTCACTTATCATATCTCTTTTGAAGTTCGAAGCTTCCCTTTTATCGCTGCTATCTTTTAATGTGGCTCCCTCTTCATCAATGCTCTCTTCTTCTTGGTGTGAAGTCATCAGCACAAGTCTGACATGTTCCTCGAGATCTGAATCTTCTGATGAAAACTCGTCCCATGTCGCCTTTAGGATATGGACTTTTGACTTCATTGCCCATTTTCCTTTGTTCTTCAATTTGGGGTAGTTTTCCTTAACGTATCCCTCTTCGTTGCTTTGATTGCATTTTATCTTTCTTCGAGGGTGTTTTTTGGCCTGCATCTCATTAAACTTATTATATTTAATTTTTTTTAAATTTCCTTACCATATATGCTGCTTCCTCTTCATCAGCTGAAGATACTTCATTATCTTGGATCTTCCTTGAGTGAAGGGCAATGTTATCTATTTTTCTTACATTTCCTGCACATCGAGATTCGTGAAGTTCTAAAGTATAGAATAACTTTTTTAAAGTACTTACCTCTAAATTCTGGGTGATATAATATGAGTCTACTATAGATGTCCACTCCGGAGTTCTTGGAAATGCATTTAATGCATACCTTTAAGCATCTCGGTTAGTTATCATTTCCTCGAGATTCATGAGTTCGGTGATTAATTCTTTTATCCTCGCATGCAGTTGTAGGGTTTTTCGGGCCACGAAAACCGCTTTTTCGCGTCGCGGAAACCCCGAAAGCCCCAATAGCAAGTATCCGAGCGAAGAAGGCCATTTCAAAAATTACGAGTGCTCGTTTACATGCTTCAAAACCCGATCTACTCCTAGATCTAAAGAGGAATAAACATTTTACCTTTGATGCGTGCCCCGTTTAATCCCGTTCGCTCCTTTTGGATGTCGAATCTCTAGGACGTCAAGTGCCGTCCCTCTAGAAGTATCCACGCGAACAAAAGTAGATGGATGAAATCCTTTAGGTGTGCTAGCACCTTGTAGGATTCGGCCAAGAGGAGAAGAAGAAGAAGAACTCCAACAATTGGAGAGGAAGAAGAGAAGACACACACTTAGAGGAAAAATGAAACAAAACCCACTTTTGTTCTTCCATGGTGGCCGGCCACTTAATGGCCATTAATGGCCATTAAGTGGCCGGCCATAATGGCCACTAATGGCCATTAGGTGGCCTTCATTAACCCCCTTTCAATTTGAATTCAAATTCAAATGGGGGGAAACCAAGCCAAGTCATCACTTGGTCAAGTCAAGGTGAGGTGGCCTTTTGGTCAAGTCAAACTTACCTTTTATGGAATTTCCATATTTAGTCAAGTCAAACTTGACTCCATTTCTTCTCCCATGTCAAGTCTAACTTGAAGTGGAACCAAGTCAAGTCAAACTTGATTTGGATTTGGGTAAAGTCAAACTTGCCTTTTATGGACTTTCCATATTTAGTCAAGTCAAACTTGACTCCATTTCTTCTCTCATGTCAAGTCTAACTTGAAGTGGAACCAAGTCAAGTCAAACTTGATTTGGATTTGGGTCAAGTCAAACTTGCCTTTTATGGACTTTCCATATTTAGCCAAGTCAAACTTGACTTCAATTTTTCTCCATCTATTTGTTCTTTGCGTGTGACCCTATAAGTTCTTGTAACGTTGGCAATGCTTCTAACCTCTTAGAAACATAAGCAATGAGCAGTATCTAGCAACACATCATTGCTACCCAAGTTATAAGAATGTTGAGATCCAACATCACCAATGTGACTAATAATTGTGACCATCACAATATGTGACAATGTCCTTCTATCCTTGATATCTAGATTGATCTTTCATGAGGCATAGACCGTGTCATCCTCCAATCAATCTATGTGTCTTGAACTCCAAGTAGACTCACTATAATCAAATAAGCTCAATATCTCATATTGCCTTATTTGGGCATGGCCATGCACTTAGTGATCTCACTCTATCAAGACTATGATATCTCTCCCGTCATATAGGAGGGATAGATCTCATCTACATCACTCACATCCCTCCGCATAATTTGTTACATACCCAGTAATCGCCTTTATAGTCCACCCAGTTACGGGTGACGTTTGACGAAACCAAAGTACATAACTCCTTATGTAGGGAACTATGGTGACTTCAGGTCTAAGGACTAATAGTCATACTAATAGTCACATGAGAAAGTATATGACACTCATATAACGATCCATGATACTTTCTCATGGCGGGTCATTCAGTATACATTCTCTAATGTATACCCATGTGTCAACTTGATATCTCATATCCATGACTTGTGAGATCAAGTCATCATGTTGACCTACATGCTAGTCTCTATGCATTAACATTGTCCTTGAATGTTAATACTTGACTAGGAATAATTAAGAGTAGTGTTCTCTATATCATCTCACTATCGATTCAACTAATCGATTGATATAGATAAGAACCTTCTACTCAAAGACGTTATTATACTAAGTTATTTGGCACCAATACACATAAGTACAATAACCATAAGAAATGCCTTTATATATAAGAAATATATATACAAGAATATGATACAATGAGTCCAAAAAGTAATCATCATATGATTGGCTCTAGGGCTCTCACTAACAATCTCCCACTAGCACTAGTGCCAATCGCTGTAGTATCTAATACCCAATGACCTAGTGTGACCATCATGCTTTATCTGTGCCAAAGCCTTGGTCAAGGGATCTGCGACGTTAGCCTCTGTGGGTACTCTGCATATCTTCACATCTCCTCGATCGATGATCTCTCGAATGAGATGGAATCGCCGTAGTATGTGTTTGGTCCGCTGGTGTGAGCGAGGTTCCTTAGCCTGCGCAATAGCTCCATTGTTGTCACAATAGAGCTGTACTGGGTCGGCTATACTAGGAACCACTCCAAGCTCAGTAATGAACTTGCGGATCCAAACTGCCTCCTTTGCTGCCTCAGATGCAGCAATGTACTCAGCTTCTGTTGTAGAATCAGCAACTGTATCCTGCTTTGAACTCTTCCAGCTGACAGCGCCACCATTTAAGCAAAACACGAACCCTGACTGCGATCTGTAGTCATCCTGGTCAGTTTGGAAGCTAGCATCACTGTAACCCTTTACAGTTAGCTCCTCTTCGCCTCCAAATATCAAGAAATATTCTTTAGTCCTTCTCAAGTACTTAAGAATATTCTTGACTGCTATCCAGTGATGTTCACCTGGATCTGACTGGTATCTGCTCGTCATGCTCAAAGCATACGAGACATCAGGACGAGTACATAACATGGCGTACATGATAGATCCTATGGCTGAGGCATAAGGGATCTTGCTCATGTGGTCTCTCTCCTCTCTAGAAGAGGGACCTTGAGTCTTCGAAAGACTCACGCCATGTGACATTGGCAGATTTCCCTTCTTGGAATTCTGCATGGCAAACCGTTGCAAAACGGTATCAATGTATGTACTCTGACTTAGGCCAAGCAATCTTTTAGATCTATCTCTATAGATCTTAATGCCTAGAATGCAGGCTGCTTCACCTAAGTCCTTCATTGCGAAACAAGTCCCCAACCAAGTCTTCACAGACTGTAGCGAAGGGATGTCGTTCCCAATGAGTAGTATGTCATCCACATACAAGACTAGGAAGACTACTGTGCTCCCACTAACCATCTTGTAGACACAAGGTTCATCTTCGTTCTTGATGAAACTAAACTGTTTGATCGCATCATCGAATCGAAGATTCCAGCTCCGAGAAGCTTGCTTTAGACCATAAATGGTCCTATGCAGCTTGCATACTCTGCCAGTATGCTGTGGATCTACAAAACCCTCAGGCTGTGTCATGTACACATCCTCGAGAAGGTTTCCATTCAGAAACGCTGTCTTGACATCCATCTGCCAGATCTCATAATCGTGGTAGGCTGCAATAGCAAGCATGATCCGAATAGACTTAAACATCGCTACTGGAGAAAAAGTTTCATCATAGTCAATACCATGAATTTGCTTGAAACCTTTAGCTACCAGTCTACCCTTATAGGTATGAGTAAGTCCATCCATGTTAGGCTTTCTCTTAAAGACCCATTTACACCCAATGGGTTTGACCCCTTCAGGTGGATCAACCAAGGTCCAAACTTGGTTAGTGTACATGGATTCCATTTCGGATCTCATGGCTTCCAGCCATGACTCAGAATCTGGGCTCATCAGAGCTTCCTGATAGGTGGTAGGTTCATTCTCAATGATCATAACGTCATCATGGTCAGGCAAGAGAAATGAATATCTCTCAGGCTGACGACGTACCCTATCAGACCTGCGAAGAGGTAAGTCCACCTGAACAGGTTGTTGTTCCACAATTTCTTGTGTAACAATCTCATCCACAATTTCTTGTGGTGCCTGTTCAGTATCCATCAAGGGCTCAGTGCTATGGTCGTTGTCTTGAATTTCTTCAAGATCAAACGAACTCCCACTAGTCTTTCTAGAAACAAAATCCCTTTCTAGAAAGACCCCAGTCTTAGCAACAAACACTTTGTGTTGACTGGGAATGTAGAAGTAATATCCCTTAGTTTCCTTGGGATATCCCACGAAATAGCACTTATCAGATTTGGGTCCCAGTTTGTCTGAGACTTGACGTCGTACGTAAGCCTCATAACCCCAAACCCTCATGAAAGACAACTTGGGACTCCTCCCCGTCCATATCTATATGGTGTCTTCATGAAGCCTTTGATGGAACACGGTTTAGTGTGAACGCTGCCGTGTCTAGAGCATATCCCCAAAAGGATATAGGAAGATCTGCGTGACTCATCATAGATCGTACCATATCTAATAAGGTACGATTCCTCCTTTCGGATACACCATTCCACTGTGGTGTTCCAGGGGGAGTGAGTTGGGATAGAATCCCAGACTCAGCTAGGTAGTCACGAAACTCATGGCTCAAGTATTCTCCACCTCGATCTGATCGAAGTATCTTAATACTCTTGCCAAGTTGGTTTGTACTTCATTTCTGAATTCTTTGAACTTTTCAAAGGATTCAGACTTATGTGTCATCAAATACACATAGCCATATCTACTGAAGTCATCATAAATGTGATGAAGTACCTGTAACCACCTCTGGCAGCGACATTGAAAGGGCCACATACATCACTATGTATGAGTCCTAACAAGTCTGTCGCTCTTTCGCTATGTCCACTAAAGGGAGTCTTAGTCATCTTGCCTAGAAGGCATGACTCGCATGTCTCATATGATTCAATATCAAATGAGTCCAGCAAACCATCCTTATGGAGCTGGGACAAGCGACTCTCATTTATGTGGCCTAAGCGACAGTGCCAGAGATAGGTTGGGTTCAACTCATTTGATCTCAACCTCTTGGTATTCACGTTATAGATAGGGCTTTCTAAGTCTAGAATATAGAGGTCATTCATCAGATGTGCGCTACAATAGAACATATCCTTTAAATAAACAGAACAACATTTGTCCTTTATTATGAATGAAAAACCTTTGTTATCTAAACATGAAACTGAAATGATATTCTTTGTTAGTACAGGTACATAACAACAGTTATTCAATTCCAGTACAAGCCCAGAGGGTAGAGATAGAAAGTAAGTCCCTATAGCAACAGCAGCAACCCTTGCTCCATTGCCTACTCGTAGGTCCACCTCGCCCTTGGCCAATGCCCTGCTATTTCTCAGCGCTTGCACATTTGTACAAATGTGAGAAGCACACCCAGTATCTAATACCCATGATGTAGAAATAGAAAGGTTGACTTCTATAACATTTATACCTGAAGTAGAAGTCTCACTTCTCTTCTTCTTCAGATCTTCCAGGTATACCTTGCAGTTCCGCTTCCAATGCCCTGCCTGCCCTTGATATAATTGCTTGAGGTGGCCAATCATATCGTAAGCATTCATGTTCTCGTGTTGCTTCTGAAGCTCAGAGGACATGCAGCATAGCATTAGGCACGATACGTCTAACGCGTCGTCTTGATGCTTCTGATGAGCATCTCTAACGCTATGGATGGCTGAGGGAAGTGGTGCTTCAGGAACTGCTTGCTCTAGAACGTACAGCTTACGTTCCTGTTTGAGGACTATCCTCAAGTTCCTGTACCAGTCCAGGAAATTAGCTCCAGTGAGCTTGTCCTTCTCAAGGACAGATCGCAGAGAGAGATTGTTCGTGTTTGACATGGTAATCTACAACATAAATGCAGAAAATAAATATCCACCATTGTATCATATTTATCATTTAACTAGGCCTTTAATTAAATGATGCTCCCACTGAATTATAGGGCTTTGGTAGAATCGAGTCATAGATGTGGTAAAACCACACTACTAGATCCACACCAACTAACTATAATTCTCGTAGGTCAAGATCCACATCATACTACGCCTTGAGTTAGCTTTGGCTAAATCGCCCAAGACTTAGTATGATCGGTAGGTACCAATTACCAATTACATCTCTATGCAACTCTTGTTTATAGGATCAAGAATTAACATTTATGAATAATCTTGAGTTAGCTTTGGCTAAATCGCCCAAGACTATTGATAAATGCGATCTTGTCCTACCTTTCCAACTATTGGAATATGCCTATAGTTAGGCTCGATCCAATTGAGCTAACTAGTTACTCAATCTAATTGAGCTCAATCTAACCCAAGCGTGATAGGCGGGACCAAGGTTGTCCCTCCGCATCCCACCAAGATTAAATGCATTGCTCTGCTTTGGCAGATTCAACAATCGCATATGATCATGGTAGTGATGGGTATCAAGGCTCGTTAGGCATATACGAGTTGATTTCGATTTAGATCTAATCTAATCGATGATGTGCATCGTATCAAGGCATTTATTAAATCTAATTTAACCTAAATGTGTACTAGGTGCACATCAAAATGTGGTTCCCACATTACATGTGCATCACATACACTCATGTATATTCTATTCTATACTAACATGCATCACATACATATAAGCAAAAATAAAATATACAAGAAAATTAAGTGTGATTAGTCATGGCCCTACTAAGATCTTCTCAAGCCAATGAGAAGATCTTTTGGTCAACCTAGGGTCTAGGCAGCAGCTTCTCCAAGCTCCTCCTTCCAGAACCCTATGTGTTGTCGGCTTGCTTCCCATGAGTCCGTCTTCTCCAGAATTGCCTTCATCGTTAATTTTGTACATTACAAAATTTATACTCGAGTTACATTCGAGTCTTAAACTAATTTTAACAGAAATAATAATAAAAAAAACCGACACGCAGGTCGCAATCACAATACAACACCCACAACACAAATAACGGCACGCAGGCCGTAATATGAATTACACACATATTTTAATCTAATTAAAATAGGGTTTTGGGCCATGATCATCACACTTCTGTACATAATTCAAAATTATGTAATTTTATAAATTTTATATAATTTTTCTACTGATTTTTAGAATTTTTCCGAGTCACAACTCCGCGGCGGTCCCGGTAAGCGGGTTTCGGGCGTAATCGCGAGACAAGGCCCCTTGCGGGGTTAGGGGCAGCGCCCCTACTCGTGAAATAACCTTCACGAGTGTCTTCTTGCGATTATACAACGCTTTAACCCGCTGTCCCAAAAACCATTTGGGCGAAACTTGCCGTTTCGGAGAAGTTTTTCTCGGTGGCAAAGTCTACAAGTGCTTCGCACTCGTCGCTTTGCCTCTACGAGAAAAATTACTCAAAAATCCTAAAATTTAGAAAAATTACAGAAGCAAATATTTATCTAAATTTTGTATCTAATACAAAAAAAAATAAAAACAAAACGAGCACAAGCTTCGCTCGTGGCTCTGATACCACTGTAGGGTTTTTCGGGCCACGAAAACCGCTTTTTCGCGTCGCGGAAACCCCGAAAGCCCCAATAGCAAGGATCCGAGCGAAGAAAGCCATTTCAAAAATTACGAGTGCTCGTTTACATGCTTCAAAACCCGATCTACTCCTAGATCTAAAGAGGATAAACATTTTACCTTTGATGCGTGCCCCGTTTAATCCCGTTCGCTCCTTTTGGATGTCGAATCTCTAGGACGTCAAGTGCCGTCCCTCTAGAAGTATCCACGCGAACAAAAGTAGATGGATGAAATCCTTTAGGTGTGCTAGCACCTTGTAGGATTCGGCCAAGAGGAGAAGAAGAAGAAGAACTCCAACAATTGGAGAGGAAGAAGAGAAGACACACTTAGAGGAAAAATGAAACAAAACCCACTTTTGTTCTTCCATGGTGGCCGGCCACTTAATGGCCATTAATGGCCATTAAGTGGCCGGCCATAATGGCCACTAATGGCCATTAGGTGGCCTTCCTTAACCCCCTTTCAATTTGAATTCAAATTCAAATGGGGGGAAACCAAGCCAAGTCATCACTTGGTCAAGTCAAGGTGAGGTGGCCTTTTGGTCAAGTCAAACTTACCTTTTATGGAATTTCCATATTTAGTCAAGTCAAACTTGACTCCATTTCTTCTCCCATGTCAAGTCTAACTTGAAGTGGAACCAAGTCAAGTCAAACTTGATTTGGATTTGGGTCAAGTCAAACTTGCCTTTTATGGACTTTCCATATTTAGCCAAGTCAAACTTGACTTCAATTTTTCTCCATCTATTTGTTCTTTGCGTGTGACCCTATAGGTTCTTGTAACGTTGGCAATGCTTCTAACCTCTTAGAAACATAAGCAATGAGCGGTATCTAGCAACACATCATTGCTACCCAAGTTACAAGAATGTTGAGATCCAACATCACCAATGTGACTAATAATTGTGACCATCACAATATGTGACAATGTCCTTCTATCCTTGATATCTAGATTGATCTTTCATGAGGCATAGACCGTGTCATCCTCCAATCAATCTATGTGTCTTGAACTCCAAGTAGACTCACTATAATCAAATAAGCTCAATATCTCATATTGCCTTATTTGGGCATGGCCATGCACTTAGTGATCTCACTCTATCAAGACTATGATATCTCTCCCGTCATATAGGAGGGATAGATCCCATCTACATCACTCACATCCCTCCGCATAATTTGTTACATACCCAGTAATCGCCTTTATAGTCCACCCAGTTACGGGTGACGTTTGACGAAACCAAAGTACATAACTCCTTATGTAGGGAACTATGGTGACTTCAGGTCTAAGGACTAATAGTCATACTAATAGTCACATGAGAAAGTATATGACACTCATATAACGATCCATGATACTTTCTCATGGCGGGTCATTCAGTATACATTCTCTAATGTATACCCATGTGTCAACTTGATATCTCATATCCATGACTTGTGAGATCAAGTCATCATGTTGACCTACATGCTAGTCTCTATGCATTAACATTGTCCTTGAATGTTAATACTTGACTAGGAATAATTAAGAGTAGTGTTCTCTATATCATCTCACTATCGATTCAATTAATCGATTGATATAGATAAGAACCTTCTACTCAAAGACGTTATTATACTAAGTTATTTGGCACCAATACACATAAGTACAATAACCATAAGAAATGCCTTTATATATAAGAAATATATATACAAGAATATGATACAATGAGTCCAAAAAAGTAATCATCATATGATTGGCTCTAGGGCTCTCACTAACAGCAGTTGCACCACCGTCTCTTCTTCTTCCTTTTGGAGGTTGATGAGTTAGTTCCGAAGGATATCTCGTCGTGCCAGCTTCGCTTCCGAGGTTCCTTCGTGCAACTCTAGGAATTTCTCCCAGTGCTCTTTCATTGACTATTAGGTGTCGATTCAATTGACTTCTTGTGATAGTAGAACGGTTAGTAGATGAAATTCTACTTTCCCGTTTGCTACGAAGTCTGTCTGCTCCTTTTTTGTCCACAGGCTTTCATCTTTGGGTTTGTCGTCGGTGTCTTTGGGAGCTACAAAACCATTTTTCATAATTAATAATAAATCAAAATATGTTTTAAAGAATACTTGCATCTTGTGCTTTTAACTCATAAACTCCCCCTCAAACTTTAGTGGGTAGATGACCGGTCCAACCATTTTGTTAATTGCTTTAGATGGTAGTTAGTCCTTTTAGAGCGTCCTCTCTCTGATATCATTTGAAGGTGATCGTAAGTCGGCAAGAGGGGGTGAATTGCCCCTGAACAGTAAAAACCAAATCTTTTGTTTCTCTCAACAAAGATGGAAGTTAATTCAAAATAAAAACAATAACATCAACATTAAATAATATAGAAAAAGAAAGAGGTCAAACAGTTTACTTAGTTCCAACCAGGATGGTTGCTAATCCAAAGCAAATATAATGTAGGACTCCTGAATAACTCCTTCGGGCGGAGAAGCATCTTACATAATAAAAAACTCAGAAAAACAGAAAAAGATTAAAATGAATTCATTTATTGTGAATGATTTATTTGGAACTGAGCTCTGGAGGCTTATTTATAGCCCCGAAAAATTTTATCCGAATGCTGACATGGCACAATAGGGGCACCCGAGTGCTTGAGAGCTCCTGACAAGTAGCCTGGAGGTTTATCTGCTGCGCAACATTCGCAAATGGCTCCTTTGGGATCAAATCTCTTCTGGGGTGCTTGTATACTCTGGGGCGCTCGGGAATAGGGGTGCCTGAGAGCACACGGGCGCCCAGGAGCTTGGGCGCCCCTATGCATAGGGGCGCCCGAGTGACTTTGGTCAGCACCTTGTTGACCAATTCTCTAGTAGGTCTTCGTGGGTGATCTCAGACCTTCTAGAGTCGGGCTCACCTGAACCCTCCTCCGGCCTTCTCCTGGAGTGTGCTTCCGCCCGACTTATCATCTCTCTAACATTACGCGCGTCCTTCTTGCTCCACTGTCGTACTCTTCCACGGACTTTCGCATCTCTCGAATGCACCGAGCCTGTCATCTCCCTTTCCGTGTCATCCTTCTTGTCCACTGCGTCTTTCGCTCGATTTTCTACGCTCCTAAGCTCCTACACACTTAGACAGAGATCAAAACATAACAAGATCTAACTTGACTTGGTTGACCATATCAAAACCAACCTGGGATACTTACAATAGCTTTTGAGAAACATCACATTAATGATCAACCACCTTGTTCAAGTTATAGATGGGTTATCATTCACACTCCTCGAGCACAAATGGGTGTTAGACAACCAATTGAGGAGATTCCACCAAATGTTGATGAAAATCTAGTCGATTAAACTGGCAATGAGGAACAACAAGAAATTGTTCATCCGATTGAACAACAAGTTCCTCAAGAAGATAACTTAAGAAGTTCTATTAGAATAAGGAAATCAACAATACCTAGTGACTATGTTGTGTATACAAGAATCAGATTTTAAGCTAAAAATGACCCTGAAATATTTTCACAAGTCATGAGTTGTAGTGAATCAAAATTTTAGTATTATACTATGAAAGAAGAGTTGAATTCTATGACATCGAATGAAGTCTGAGATCTTGTTGAGTTGTTCGATGGTGCAAAAACCATAGGATGCGAATGGGTCTAAGGACTCATTGGGCAATTTTGAGAGATATAAAGCAAGACTCATGACTAAAGGATTCACTTAAAGGGAAGGAATATACTACAAAGAGATGCTTTCTCCTATCTCCAAGAAGGATTTTTTCGCATTATTATGGTATTGGTTGCACATTTTGACTTAGAGTTGAAGCAAATAAATGTAAAAATAACGTTTCTTAATGGACATCTAAAGGAAGAAGTTTATATGAAACAACTAGAATGATTTTCCTATAGTAATGGTGAGCACTTGGTATGCAAAATTAAGAAATCTATATATGAAATGAAACAAGTTTCTTGTCAATGGTATTTGAAATTTCATGATATCATCACTTCATTTGGTTTCTTGGAGAATATCATGGATCAATGTATATATCAAAAGGTCAATGGGAGCAAGATTTGTTTCATTATTCTCTATGTGGATAATATTTTTACTTGCAATCAATGATAAGGGGTTACCATATGAGATAAAACAATTTCTCTCTAAGAATTTTAATATGAAAGATATGAGTGATGCATCTTATGTCATTGACATTAAAATACACAAAGATAGATTTTAAGGAATCTTAGGTTTGTTTCAAGAAACCTATATCAACAAAGTTAGAGAGAGATTTTGTATGAAAAATTGTTCACCAAATATACCTCCCATTGTGAAGTGTGACACATTCAATATGGATCAATGCCAAAAAAATGACTTTGAAAGGGAACAAATGAAAAACATTCCTTATGCTTCTGTTGTGGGAAGTTTGAAGTATGCTTAGGTCTACACTAGACTTAACATTGCATTTGTTGTTGGTATGTTGACAATATACCAGAGTAATTCAAGTATATATAGACCACTAGAAAGTTGCAAAGAAGGTGATGAGATACCTTCAAGGGACTAAAGACTACATGTTTGTGTTTATATGAGCTGAGATTTGAAAGTGATTGGCTAATCTAATTCAGACTATGTTGGCTGCATTGATTCATGAAAATCAACTTCAGGATATATTTTTATGTACCTGGTGAAGTTGTGTCTTGGAGAAATGCAAAGCAGACATTGACTACCACTTCCACTATGGAGGCTAAGTTCGTATCTTATTTTATTGCGACCTCGCATGGTGTTTGAATGAAGAGTTTCATTTCAAAGCTTAGAATTGTTAATTCTATTTCTAGGTCATTGAGGATATATTGTTATAATTCAGCTATTGTGTTTATGGCTAAGAATAAAGTGGGAGCCAAACTAAGCATATCAACATTAATGCTATGTTTACTTGTATAGATGAAGGAGTGAGGGAAAGGAATCGATTAAGTATTTTTATCCCTGTGGAAGGGGACGTGAAAAGAAAAAACAGACAAGGGAAGAGAATAGAATCATTTAGGAAAGAAAAAGAATTCATATGCATGAGCAGAGAAAGAAATTGGGGGCGCACAAAATGGACAACAAAGGAAGATGAACATGAAGAAGAAGAAGGGAAGGAAGACGAAGATCAAGAAATTGGGGGTGCCTTTTCTCCTGCTCCTCTTCTACTTCCTCTTCTTCCTTATTGGATTGTAGATCTCCTTCCTTGCTGCCCTCATTCATTGGTAGAGAAGGAGGTTGAGGAATTCAGGAGAAGCGGCGACGATGACCGACGACGTCTAACCTCCTCCCTCGAAGCCCACCGCGCGCTCGAAGGCCCCCTGGCCTTCCTGCCCACCAAGGCCCATGCGATCGGTGCCGCCTGCCAACCTTAGCGATAGATCCTTTCGTGCATTCATCCAGGATACGAGGAGCATGACCCCTCTCTCCGCTCCAGCTTCCATCTCCGGCCACGCGCCGGACGCTGTGACGACGTCGGGCCTGCAGAGGGGTGCTGGTGGAGGTGGAGATGGAGACGAAGGTCGGCATGAAGATTGGCGTGCTGGAGACGAAGTGGATTGGCATGAAGGTGTGGTGCAAGGGGCTTAGCGTGGCAATGCCTACGGAGAAGAAGGAGGTCACCGCCTCACCGAGTGATGAATGCACCGTCAAGCACCACCTCAAGATTTGAAAGTGGCAGAGGCAGCCACATTGTGCAGGTTGCGCGAGTTGTAAAGGCCGGTGAACGAAAAAAAAAAAATGATTAACGTTGGGTAACATCGAATCTCAAATGATCTATCCAGTCTCGTGAAAATTTTTCATTCAGGAAATGCTCACGATAGATAGCGCGTCTCATTTGAAAAAAAAAATTCTTATAAAATTTACGATAGCACCTTCCGCTGCAGCCCCATGGGCATAAAGGCCAGTGAATGAGGAAGGACGAAAGAGGCGTTTCATCTGATTTTGAGCAGATAAAATTTTGATTCATAAATGAATCAATGGATAAATCCATCCATCTGTAAACAACAAAAAGGATATAACATCCATCTTCTTATCCAAAATAAATGTAGAAAAATTTTCCGTACTCCTTAATTTTTAAATCCACCCTCTCAACTAAACAAGATCTATGTATCTAGGCATAAAAGAATGTCTTAGAGATAAGACAGTTGTTATTGAACACATTACTACTGAATTGATGATTTCTGATCCTTTGTCTAAAGGCATGCCATCGTTGGAATTTAGGGATCATGTAGAAAGAATGAGACTTGTTTCCCTTTTGTAATTTTTGTTGTAAAAACAATTTGGTTATCAATGAAACTCAATTATGATATTTTCTCATATTTGTGTACACATTCAATAATTTGAGAAATATCCCTAAAGTTGGACCTTGAATATAAGATACATCAGTTGAGTAGCATGATGCATTATGATACATGGAAGATAATCTCGCATTTAGAGGACCTATTGCCATGATTCATGTATCTTGTTCACTCAATTAGTGAATGATGACATACATATGTGCAAAGTCAGAAAATGTTGGAAAGACTTGATTTTGATTACAAATCTTACCTGATTAAGTGACACATATTTGTTAAGATTTTATTTATGCACAATTTGTCTTAATTAAGTGGTCATATATTGTAAGATTTAAATGTGCATAATTAATCAAAATCTTACCATAATATGCATATCATATTTTTTTATTGAGTGCATGATTATCTTCTCATAATTTGTCACAATTTAAGGATTGGCTCAAATGATGATAAGGAGTCTTTATTAATAGTGGCCTTTAGGGTCCCTAAACATATGACCTTTCAAAAATAATAACACTATCAACAAAAGAAGTTTGGAATGTTTAGAAGGCTCTAAAACATTAAGAAACATTCAAATGGTGTTCAAGGCGTTATTCCAAATATCAATAGTTAGAGGTAATAATCAATTATTTTTCTGCATTCAGTTATCATGTTTATTTAGTATAAAACATGATTTAAATTCTTATAGGAACCGGTGAAGATGGTGCTACAAGAATTGGAATGTTTCTGGCTCTCAATCATTCCCATCTCGGCGCCATTGACAAGCTCTATGACATATGTCGGCCCATTATTTGGTTAACAAAGTATCATCCAATTTCCTAGGCAACAATCTGCCTATTGAAGGGGGGTGGTTATGGTGTGCGAGACTTGTATGCGACGAATTCGGCCTTACTATGCAAGGCCTTGTGGAACATACAACACAAGGGTGCGCTAGATATACCATCAATATATCTTATGTACTAACATATGGCAGTGGCAAGCCAAAGCTACAGATTCTCCATCGATCAACCGTCTGCAGCTGGGGGATCAAATTGTGCAGCAAGCCGGCGGACAGAGCAGCACCAACATGAAACTCATCTAATGGTATGTCTAGAGAAGCACAGGGCGACCAAAGCTAATGAATTTTTCATACCCAAAGGGACAGCACAGCCGGGTCAAAGTTGTGTGGAAGGCATATCTATTGCCCAAGCATAGATTCACCTTCCGGCTACTAGCCCATACCAGATTGCGGACAAAGAATCAATTGGCATATGTGGCCTGCAAAACTCGCACTGTGCCAACAAGTTGATGAATCAAGCGAACACCTCTTCTTCCAATGCCCCGTCAATGCGAAGTTATGGGTAAAGGTGAGGCGATGGTTAGACTTAGACATCTAGCAAAACATCTCCAACGTCACTAGGTTGCTACACATACCGCTCAATGGAGATACCGCAACAATGACTACCTTGTCAAGGTGCAACTTTTGGATATCACTTGCATTATTTATCTTTTGCGGTCAACTAGGAATAAATGTAAATTCAAAGGAAATATGCCTCGTACAGATAGAATCTTTCATAAAATATAGATACATGTTTATCATTTTGGAGACAACTAAACATGTACATCAATTTTTAACATTATAGTATTTACCGTTCATTAAAAAAGAAATATAATATAATAATAATTAATATTATGATTGATCATACATTACTCAATCAATTTGTAAATGTAGAAAAAAATAAAAATTATTTTAAAATTTTAAAGGTGCAAAAGCAATTACCTCTTTTTGTCTAAAATATTTTTTTTTCTCTTTTTCAACCTCTTCTCACTAATTAATTCTCTTCTAAGCAAAACCTAAGGATCCATGTATAATTTCTAATCTTATGAAGATGCATTCACAAAACTCCTCTTAAAAGCAGGCGTCGGCTCGAACCGCGCCGCGAAAGTAACAATTGCCAAAATATTAAACAAGTGCAAATTAGCGAGCTATAAGCCCTCCAATTATTTCAAATATTAATCCCCAGCGTGATCGGATCCAACGGATGAAAATTTCTTAATGCGATGATGGACGGTAGATTAAAATATTGCAGATGTGTGGCAGTGTCTGATTTGGAGACATCCTCAGACACAGCCCATGACTACTGCGGCTTGCACACTTCTTCGACAAGGGGGCGAAGAAAAAGGGGTTCCTTCTCGCCTCCCTGAACCAATCGCGGAGCAATCGATCCACAATTTGTTCAATTGATCACGGAGTCAAGTTTTACACCCTGCGATTGCGTCAATCGAGGCCGATTTCTCGAGTAATTGCCTGGAAGAGCGATGGAGGAAGTAGAAAAGGAAGCTGCCCTAGTGCCGCCGCCGCGGCCGGCGCTTCCAGCGCGATCGGTTGTGGAGAGACTGGCGGAGGCGGTGGAGAATATTGCGAGGATCTCTGACTTCAGGAAAGCCTACAAGAAACAGTTCTGCAACCTCTCGCGGCGGATCAAGCTGCTGGCGCCGATGTTCGAGGAGCTCAAAGAGAGCAAGGAGACAATCAGTGAGCAGGTGCTATCTTCCATGGAGAAGCTTATTCCGGCGCTTGATTCGGCCAAGGATCTGCTCCATCTGGGGAGCAGTGGGAGTAAGATCTTCCTGGTAACTATTTCGATTATGGGTCTCCCTTTTGTTGTGGTGATCACTGGTGATTTTTCCTTCCAACTTCTTGTATACGAAGTTACTATTTTTTTGATGTTTTCGCCTTTTTTCAGTATCGTGTCCTCCTTAAAAGGAATCTTCTCATGTATCTGCATCTGATCTATGCATTGCTGATTGCTATTTAGAATCATGTAGATTGTCAAACTAATCCTATTTTAGCTTTTTTTTTGGATGATTTTTTGATGGCGGCGAATAGAATTTCTCATTGGTGGAACATTTTGGAGTTTAGAAGACGATGTGAAGTGCATTTGGAGATTGTGCGAACCTAAAAGATTTGTAGAGGAGAATTTTCTACTTGGGGAGTGTTGTTTTTATTATTATTTTTTTATTTTTTAGAACTAGATTTGAAATTTTTTTACTTTTGTTATATTTGCTTGATGAGAGTTTAGGGAGGATTGAAAAATCTCTTGTACTTAAATGAAAATCTATTTGTTTGATTCTCATTCTATGTTTGATCTCATAACATATAGACTTGGATTTTATCCGTGAATGTGGACTTATATTGTAGTTTTATTTTCCTTATGTGCTTGTGTTATTCTACTAGGGAAAACAACATTTTCGCCATGCTGTCTTCTGGTGGAAATTATTTTGCATTCTAGTGGCACAGGATTTGAATCTATAAATCGTGGTTTGAGGTGGTGGGTTCTTATAAGTGGTGTTAAAAAGTCTTCCATCTCATCTGATAGTATCCAAGGCACTTGTGTTTCCAACACATTATGTAGGAAGATTCAGATATGCAGTAAAATTAATCCAGCAGATACTACAAGTTATCGAGAAACAGTTCTGTCAAACTGTATAATTATATGTTCATAATTTCATTTGTCTCTAAACCTGCATTATTTTATCTGACTTTTAACTTCATAACCAGAGGATTTCATAGTTAAGAAATGGCTGATTGACACTAGGTTTAGCATGAATAGGTGTTATAGTTTGCAATCTCAGCTCTGAGATGCATTTATAGTGAAATATAATTCTCATAGCAGCCTGATTAGTGTTTGTCCGAGAGTGTTGATATGTGAGAGAATTTCAAGGGTAATTTTATAGAAGCGTATTTATCCTTGTATCAGAGATTTCCCATTTATTGCTGTTTTTTTAAAACTTTTGTTGGATAATGCATATGGAAGCAAGCCATATTTCCATCAAGGCAGATTTGAACCCAGTACCTTTGGTTTCAAAACCTTTACCAGCTACATTAGTTGACACCTTTATAATTTCCTTGTTATTGTTTATATTCAGAAGACTTGAGCAAGCGGATATGTTTCGGGTGTAATTTCTTGGTCAAAATTTTTAGGGTGATCATTTTAGTTGAGTTTTCTAGGTTGTTCTTCTGGAGTTCTGAAAATACCTGTAAACAAACCTTATCTGAAACTCTGATGCCTCTAAATGTTGCAATTGTGAAGAACGTTGTTTCTGAACTCAATTCGACTTGCACTAGATGCAAAAGGTTTCCTCTAGGATTATTTTAGAAACAATATTATATACTGATACGGTATTGCACCCCATGCACACAACTTAGTAACTGATCTGCTGCATGTGTTGAATCCTAGCATTGTATTTGATGGATTTACTTAACTCATGAAAATTTGCAATTCTGTTTTCAGGTCCTTGAACGTGATAGAATAATGGAAAGATTCCAAAAAGTGACATACCAACTAGAACAAGTTCTGGATGAAATTTCGCTTGATGAGATTGACATATCAGATGAAGTAAAAGAACAGGTAAGCCATCATCATGATCATAAGCTTTCTCAGTTCATGAAAGCATGCCCCTTCATTGATCCCTTGAGTTGCTTTAATTGTGGTGACTAGTTCAATTACAAAAATCTATTGCTCGTCTTTAGATATGATAATTGCGGCGGTGACTATTTCTAGTCATGTGCTTATCAATTAGCATCTTCTGCAGGTTGAGCTTGTGCATTCTCAATTCAAAAGAGCCAAAGAAAGGATTGATAGTCCTGATGCTGAGCTATACACAGAATTTTTAATGGTTTACCATATGAGTGCTGATGCCGACGTGGACTGCTCCATTCTACAGAGATTGGCAGAAAAGTTAGAGTTGATAATCATATCAGATCTCAAACAAGAGTCCATTATATTGCATGAGATGGTTGCAAATGATGGTGATCCTGGAGAAGTCATGGAAAAGATGTCAATGCTGCTAAAAAGGATAAAGGATTTTGTGCAAACACATGAATCAGATTTAGTCTCACTCACAAACAGAGACATTCGTGAAACTCCTGTTATTCCCAATGACTTCCACTGTCCTATATCCTGGGAGCTAATGGGAGATCCAGTTATCATGTCCACCGGACAGGTCCTGAAATATCTTTGTTGCTTTTGTTATCTTGTACAATGATTCATTTTCATCTATGAATATAACTGTAACTTTTCTGTTTCTGTGTTTACAGACTTATGAACGTGGATACATTGAAAAATGGCTGGAAGCAGGGCATGATACTTGTCCAAAGACACAACAGAAACTATCCAACACGTCGTTGACTCCTAATCATGTTCTGCGCAGCCTCATTTTGCAGTGGTGTGTGGAAAATGGTGTGGATCCACCAGAGCGCCACAGCAAACCTCAGTCAGTCTGCTCTGCAGGTGAACATGCTAAAGTCATAGATCTTCTTCGCAAGCTATCTTCACAGAACCTTGAGGAGCAACGGTCAGCAGCTGGTGACCTGCGCCTTCTTGCTAAGCAAAATGCTGATAATCGGATCTGCATAGCTGAGGCAGGTGTCATACCTCTGCTTGTGAATTTGCTCTGCACAAACGACGTACGCATGCAGGAGCATTCTGTTACTGCAATTCTGAATCTCTCTATTTGCGAAGAAAACAAGGGGAAGATAATCATCTGCGGTGCTGTTCCTGGGATAGTGCACATACTCAAGACAGGCAGTACGGAAGCACGAGAAAATGCTGCTGCGACTCTTTTCAGCCTCTCAGTGGTGGATCGAAACAAGTCATAATTGGTGAGTCAGGGCAATTCCCCTCTTGTATTGCTACTAAGTGAGGGAAGCCAAAGGGGCAGAAGGATGCTGCTAGAGCACTCTTCAACCTGTGCATTTACCAGGGTAACAAGGGGAGAGCAATTCGGGCTGGGGTGATTCAAACACTAATGACACTCTTGTTAGATCCTGAAGGAGCTATGATGGATGAGGCACTTGCAATCATGGCAAATGTCTCAAGTCATCCTGAGGGGAAAGCAGCAATCACCGCAGCTGAAGCGCTTGCATTACTTGTAAAGGTGATAAGAACTGGGTCAGCAGGGAACAAGGAGAATGCGGCTGCTGTTTTGGTGCACCTCTGTGACGGGGAGCAGCAACAACAACATTTGGCCGTGTTGCAGGAGCAAGAGATGATGGTACCTTTGAAGGAAATGCTAGAAAACGGTACTGATCGAGGCAAGAGGAAGGCTGCACACTTGCTTGAGCGAATGAGTTGGTTTATGGAGAAACAGAAGGAGGTGCAAGCTTTAGCTGAGGCTGAAGCTCGAGCACGAAGTAAGACACTCGTGGACATGTTAAGGGATACAACTTCATCAGCTTCAACTGATACATAAGTTAAGGTTGAGATCAATCCAATGATGCAAAGTTCTCGATTTTTATGGAGGGTTGCATCGGTTCTCTTCTCAGATTTTATTTTTCAGTAAGTTTCATGACTTGTTTTACCAGTTCATTTATGAGCTTTCATCTCTTTCATTTTTGCTACACAGTGTTGAAGTCTTAGTGGTGTGGTTGGCCGAATGAAATGGTAAATGATTCATTCCTAATGATTTCATTCTATTGTTTAGATGGTGGTGGCATGATTCACATTTCATTTCAATTATTCTACACTTCAAAATGTGGAAAGCTTCCTGTTAATGATGTTTGTATAAGTTGTTATTTGAAATTAAATTTGGGGTGATAAAATGAGGACTGAAGGTGTCAAATCAGTCGGTGTTGGTTCGATCCAGCCTCGGCAAAATCCTTGATTAGTATGGTTTGGTTAAAGTATTTGTATGTATATAATTATTAATTAGTATGGTTTGATTTTATTTCACAGTGATGTAAATTGAAA
>JAGFNQ010000707.1:0-26611 GCA_024364735.1 Boesenbergia rotunda | reverse complement strand
ACTCCGCCATATACACCACAGCATAATGGTGTATCTGAGAGGCGTAACTGAACCTTGATGGACATGGTTAGATCTATGATAAATCATGCAATTCTTCCAAAATCCTTTTGGGGCTATGCGCTTAAGACAACTGTTTACTTACTAAACAGAGTCCCGACCAAGGTAGTCTCTACTACTCCATATGAGACGTGGAATAGTTAGAAACCTCATTTAACTCACCTTAAGATATGGGGTTGTCCTGCTTATGTAAAGCGGTCTGTATCAGACAAATTGGATGCTAAGTCTGATAAATGTCTATTTATTGGATACCCTAAGGAAACGAAGAGTTACCAATTCTATCATACCTTGGAACAAAAGGTGTTTGTTTCAAGGCATGCTGTATTTTTGGAAAAAGAATTTATTTTACAAGAACATAATGGTAGTAGCATTGAACTTGAAGAAGTTCAAGAAACTCCAATAGATATTATAGAGACACCTAGTCTAGACCCACAACCAATAACTCATAATGATGAGCTATCAGTTGAACCTAAAACAACACCACTTCTTCGTAGGTCTGATAGGACACGCAATATTCTAGAGAAATACGGATTTCTCATAAGTGAATCGAACGACGTGTTACTCGTTAACAATGACGAACCTATCAGTTATGAAGATGTTCTGATAAATTCAGAAAGGGATAAATGGCTTGAAGCCATGAAGTCGGAAATGGATTTCATGTACGGAAATCAAGTATGGGACTTGGTTAACCCGCCTGAAGGGATTAAGCCCATAGGGTGCAAGTGGGTTTTCAAGAAGAAAACCGACATGGAAGGTAATGTTGTTACCTTTAAGGCTAGATTAATGGCAAAAGGATATCGTCAGAAACAAGGAATTGATTATGACTAAACCTATTCGCCAGTAGCTATGCTCAAATCCATTCGGATGCTCCTGGCCATAGCAGCTCATTAGATTATGAGATATGGCAAATGGATGTGAAAACAGCTTTCCTTAATGGAAACTTGCTTGAGGATGTATACATGATACAACCTGAAGGTTTCACATCGGTTAATAAAACCAAAGTATGCAAGCTTCGACGATCCATATATGGACTAAAGCAAGCATCCAGGAGCTGGAACATCCGTTTTGATGAGACAATCAAAGAGTTTGATTTCTCACAAAATCCTGACGAACCTTGTGTATACAAGAAGGTTAGTGGGAGTGCAGTCGTATTTCTAGTGTTATATGTCGATGAAATTTTACTTATAGGAAACGATATATCAGTCTTACAGTCAGTTAAAATTTGGTTGTCCAAAACTTTCTCCATGAAAGACCTGGGAGAAGCAACCTATATCCTTGGGATTAGAATCTATAGAGATAGATCAAAACGGTTGCTTGGTCTTTCGCAGTCTACATATATAGACCGAGTGCTAGAAAGGTTTAGTATGTCGGAATCCAAGAAAGGTTACCTTCCCATCAGGCATGGGATCAACCTTTCAAAGTCTATGTGTCCGCGCACAGAAGAGGAGAGGATTTGCATGAATAAGATTCCTTATGCATCCGCGATAGGATCTATCATGTATGCTATGTTATGTACTAGGCCCGATGTATCATATGCTCTGAGCGTCACAAGCTGATACCAGTCTGATCCAGGAATGGATCATTGGGCGGCTGTCAAGACAATCCTCAAGTACTTAAGAAGAACTAAGGATGTGTTCCTAATATATGGAGAAGGTGATATGATAATACGTGGATATACAGATGCCAGTTTCCAGACAGATAAGGATGACTCCAAATCTCAGTCCGGATACGTATTTATTTTGAATGGAGGCGCAGTAAGCTGGAAAAGTTCCAAGCAAGACACCGTAGCGGATTCTACCACGGAAGCGGAATATATTGCAGCTTCGAAAGCAGCAAAGGAAGCAGTCTGGATCAAGAAGTTTGTCTCAGAACTTAGTGTGGTTCCAACCATTGATGAAGCAATACCGGTTTACTGCGACAACAATGGAGCTATTGCACAAGCAAAGGAACCAAGGTCTCATCAGCGATCCAAACATATGCTTCGCCGCTATCATCTGATCAGAGAGATTATAAGTAGGAATGATATACAAATTGAGAAAATTCCCACTGAATGGAATTTAGCGGATCCTTTAACTAAGGTCTTGCGTCAAAGTAAGTTTGAGGGTCATGTTAGAGCCTGTGGTATTGGGTACCGTAGTGATTGGCATTAGGCCAAGTGGGAGTTTGTTAGTGACATGAGAGAAGTATCCTAAGGCAATCACCTTATGATTGTAATCATTTATTTTTAATAAATGAATATTCACTATTTGAGTATATATGATTATTTGATTAAGATCTTAAGCTCATTTACTGAATGTCCGCAATACAATTCACAGCATGAGAGAATTTGTGATGAATTCACAACTAGTGATTATCTCTACATGCACAATTGTGAAGTATTGAAATTGTCCCTAGTCGATGAATTGATAAATATGGACACTATCAATTCTGTTGAGACTAGCATGAGTTATTCTCTAATCAGCTGATTCTCACTAGCTGGTGACATGGAGATGTTCGGAGATAGACACGAATGCTACTTAAGGGAACTAGTTCATTGGAGTGACTGGCTGTAAAACTTCATATGGTAGTCTACATATAGATATGTCAGTGAAGTTCTTACTACAGCTTAAGTGTGATGTTCCTTTGACTTGCAGTGTTCAAGTCATTTTGGTCATGGAGACTTATACTTTGACATCTTAAGCAAGCATCTCCAAGGAGGTGTCGACCCGGGGTGATTGGGTATAAGCCGAAGTGCCCGAAGATGTTTGAACAGCCTACAAAGGATTCACCACTCCTTGCGAGGAGATGTATACCCAAGGCCTATCGTCGGATTGTTACTCGAAGCCTCTGGCCAGAGCATGACATGTTCAGAGTATGAGTCTCTTAGATACATGAGAGTAATTTGGAATCCGTAGGACGAGAAAATGTTACTTGGGCTAGGTGTGACGTAGTCAGCCTAGTGGGGACTGACACACATAGACCATGTCCTGAACCAAGTGAGTATAAGATGGTGAAGGGAATGGGTCACGTTTCATTATAGCTGCTGATGGGTTTCAGAATCATTTCTGAGGTCAACCGTTGATCTTTCAATTAATTGGGGATCATGATGTACTACTAGGTGCCACTCATGATCGTTCTATAATTAATTAGTTAATTATGGACGGCCAACATAAATTGAAAGCCTATTTGGTCACATGCATAACGAGTAATTCGAAGGATTTAAAAACGAGTTGAGAATTGGATTCTCCAATCGAGATAGACTATGTTTGGTAAGTCCAAACAATAGTCAAAACTGAATTTATTTCAGACGCATCGGAAGCATAGAATGGCTAAGTCTTTTAAAGACTTAATGGGTGAATTAAATAAGTTTAATTCATTAAGGGATTTGATCTAATTGGGGTTAGATGGGCCGGTCAAGGAGGGGGCCTCCTCTCTTCTTGTCATGGTCGGCCACCACCATAAGAGGATAAGACTATTTTGGTTTGTTTTATAAAATAAACCAAAGGTTGGTTTATTTTATAAAAGGTTATATAAATTATATATATATATATATATATATATATATATATATAATATATATTATATATATATATATATATATATATAAATTTTATAATGAACCAATGGTTGGTTTGTTTTATAAATTTTATATAATCATACCAAAAGAATGAGAGCCTTGATTATGGATTGATTGAGAAATTATTCCATAATCAAGAAGAAGAAGCTTGATCATGAGGGCTTTGATTATGGATTGATTGAGAAATTATTCCATAATCAAGGAGAGGTTTGTTTGGGAATTAAGAAACCTCTCCCTATATAAAGGACCCAAGGGGTGCCATGGAAGAGGATCCATCCAAGAATTGCTTGGGCTCTCTCCTCTTCTTCTCTCCCTCTCTCTTGGCCGGCCATAGGCCTTCCTTCTTTCTTCTTGCCGTGAGCACAAGGAGAAGCATCAAGGCGACGAAGTTCTTCCTTGCGATGATCTTCCTCTTCGGCCAACCTTGGTGGTGAGTCTTTCGATTTGATTACTCTCTCGGTTTTCGTCGTGTTCACGGAGAATCTAGTAGTTCTCGTGAACACGAAACTCGTGGCTTAGCGAAGTCATCCCGACGATACTCGGTGTGGATACGAATAGAGGCGGAGCTTTCAAGGGACGCTAACGGTTGGATCTCGTCCCTTCTTCCAAGTTACGCAAGGTAATTCGTAGAGTAATTTCCTTTTCTGCAATAATTTTATATTACGATTATGTGAACACATTGCATGCTTAGGATATGTGTTAGAATAATTTAGGAAATTATTAATGCTTTTGTTTCCGCTGCATGTAATTACATAACAATTACAATACGTGTCTGCATCGGCATGCACCCGGTCCCAACACAACACACCCTTTATCTGGGGTGCCTATCACTATACAGGCGCCTGATCATATAGGCACCTGACTCCATTTTGGCGCTTAGGAAGCAGAACACTTTAACCTTTGTTCCTGCAACCAGGGTTAGTTCCAAAGCATAAATAATATATATGTTAAGTCAAGTTAACAGCCTGAGCTGTCTTGGTTCTGACTTTGGGCTTCCAAAATGGAACCCTAGGTCGAACCGACGCCTAATGTTCCCTCCTATGGGGAGCGCATCCTCGCCTTCTCCTCTCAAGAGAGTTTACCTTTTTGCCAACCGGCTCCTCCAGTTGTTCTTTTGCCCAATCCTTCGGATCAGGTCTTTGTGCCCAGTCCGGGACCAGGACTTATTGCCCAACCCCCGGTCAGGTCTTCGGTACCCAACCCTCGGCCAGGACTTATTGCCCAATTCCTCAAATTAGGACTTCGTGCCTAGTCCGTAACCAGGACTTATTGCCCAACCCAATGTTAGGACATAGGTGCCCAACCCTCGGCCAGGACTTATTGCCCAATTCCTTGAATCAGGACTTCGTGTCTAGTTTACCTAGGACTTTTCCTACGCACTTCGACAAGTACATTAGATCACAATAACACCTTAACTTATGAACCCTTTGCCATTATCAAAACACAGATTCGATCTTGGTGCTTCTGACACCAACAATCTCCCCCTTTTTGATTTATGGCAACCAGGTTCAAAAAGTTAAGTTTAAATCATATAAAGCATATTTATATAAGAAGAACATGTTAATTCTAAGAAAACCACTTTTTGAAAAAATATTTACTAAGCTTCCCCTGAAATAGAAATTCTCCCCCTAAAGCTTTCAATGATATGCAATTTTTCAAAAAGACTAAGTGTTTGAATTTTGACCAAGTGTTTTGCAAAACAAAACAAAGCATTTGCACACTTACAGAGATTTTCCACTTAAAAAAACTATTGTGTACCTGAAAAAACTTTTTTTCCAAAAAACATTTGCACTTAGAAAAATTTGCATTTAGAAAATTTTTTCACTTAGGAAAGATTTTTACTTAGAAGAATTTTTCACTTAGAAAAATTTTGTGCACTTAAAACTTTTACCTAAAAATATTTGTGCACTTAGAAAAATACTGTGCTTAGAAAAATTTTGCACTTAGAAAAATTTTCAACTTAGCACTTAGAAAAGATTTTCACTTAGAAATGGATTTCAAAAAAAATTTTTGTGTACTTAGAAAAATATTTTACTTAGAAAAATTTTGTGTACTACAACATTTTTGAAAAAAACCTGCATTTGAAACTTTAATGCACTCGAATTTAACTTGAAAATTTAATGCAATACTTGAAAATTTAACTTTAACTTTACTTTTTGAATAAATAAAAAAAAAGAAAAATTTTACTCCCCCTTTGCTATATATATATATATATATATTGATAGAAAACCAATTGTATATCAATTTCGAATCAGAGCCAGTTAGACCAATTTTAAATACGTATTGAACCAACTCTAGTGAACCCAAGCAACAAAAGGATCAAACCAATTTAAATCGAATTTGTTCGGGTCCTGTCTAACCCAGTTAGCTATTTACTGGCCGTTATATAATAGCAGCTTTCACTAGGGTTAGTCAAGTTAAGTGATCTAATCAAGTTAGAATTTTTAAGCTTGAACACTTAACTTGATTGCTGTTCAATTGTATTTATCGCCCCAACTACTCTAGATGCACTGACTTAAAGCATCTTGAGTCAAGGCATAGACCTAACCATCTCAACCCAGTCTAGGTTATCAATCAAAGTATCCTAAGGTGCTTGTGAGATGCTGGCTTCTAGATCTATAGATGCATGCAATTCTAGGGTAAAGCCTAGGCTAAGTCCATTTGCGTAGAAACCCCTAATTTTAAAGGGGTAATTTTTTGAAAAATCTAAGTCAAAAAACAATTTTAAATTTCAAGACTTAATAAAAGAAATGATTTTTCAAAAAATATAAAAAAATTGCAAATATAAAAGATTTTTGAAAAAAAAAATTAGAGCAATTTGAATAAGATTTCTGTAAGAAACCTTGTTTTGACTCCTAAGGTTGGATTACCCAAGATTTGGTCAGATGGATGATTGAGTCAGGGTTTCTTCGTTCTCCTAGAACTAGGTTCAGCCTCAGGTCCGGTTGTTAGGTTTGGTTCAGTGATCGGTTCAACTACTTGGGTTGGTTCAGCTATTGGTTTAGTTGATGCCTCGGTAGTTGGTTCAATTGATAGTTCATTTAATGGTTCAATCAATGGTTCAATATCTTCTTGATCCATGTTTGAATTGTTTAGGTTTTGCTTGTCAATAGATTTTGTGTCAATTTCTTCATCAAAAATTAAGTTGGTAGTTTCTTCAATTTTATGGGTTTGTCTATTATAAACCCTATAGGCTCTACTTGTTGTTGAATATCCTAAAAAGGTCCCTGAGGTTGATTTTGATTGAAACTTACCTAGCTAGACTTTGCACCCAAAAATCCTTAGGTAATGTAAGTTTGGTAATATGTGATAATAAATTTCATAGGGAGTCTTATTGTGTCTTTTATTAATTAAGATCCTATTTTGTATATAACAGGCTGTATTTACCGCTTCTGCCCAGAATTGATTAGTTAGGTTATATTCGTTGAGCATTGTCCTAGCGGCTTTCTGAAGGGTTCTATTCTTTCTTTCAACAATTCCATTCTATTGGGGAGTTCTAGGATATGAAAACTCATGGACGTACCCATTAATTTTATAAAATTCCTCAAATCTCTGATTTTCAAACTCTCCCCCATGATCACTCCTAAGTCTTTTAATTTTTGTGTCATTTTGATTTTCTAGCATTTTGCACAAATTATTAAATAAGTTAAATGTTTCATCATTGGTTTTTAAGAACCTAACCTAGGTAAACTTAGAATAATCATCAATAATCACTAAGCAGTACCGATTCCCGCTTAGTGACTTGGCTCCATGTGAATCAAATAGGTCTAGGTGTAGGAGATCAAGTGTGGCTTGGGTTAAGTTTGACTGGGTTGGTTTATGGGTTGACTTGGTTTGTTTTCTTTGTTGACATTAACTACAGATGCTATTTTCAAAGTTTTTAATCTTAGGTATACCTTTAACTAATCTAAGTTGAGTTATTTTTTAAATTAGTTTAGTATGGGTATGGCTAGTCTTCTATGCCAAAGATTAGTTTCTTCTAATTGAGTTAGAAAACATTTAGGCACTACAGGTAGATTGATTGTGTAAACGTTGTTTTTCCTACTACCCTTAAGTGTTATCTCTGAGTCTTGTAGATTCCTAATCTAGCAATCAGAGTTGGTGAATGTGACAATATAACCAGTATCACAGAGTTGGCTAATGCTAAGCAAATTAAACTTAAAATTTTCAACCAATAACACCCTTTTAATAATAAAATCTAAGTTAAGTTCAATGTTACCTGACCCAATTACTTTGCCAAATGCCACTGAGCCTAGGTTTTTGAACTTGATTTTGGTGAACTTCAATTTATCCTCAGTCATGTGTCTGGAGCATCCACTATCCAACATCCACATGTCCAAATCTTTATGTTCCTACACATAAAGTATGTTGATTTGGATCCATGTATGTAGAGGTAAGGATAAATTGAATTGAATTTCACTATCTAATCTGTCTTACCCATATCTAATGTTATCAAGCATGTTGACCTTATGGGTTTTTGTGAGACAGGTTTCAGTATGGGTTGAATTATTTTTGAAATAGAATTTGAAAATTGTTAGATGAACATGTGAAATTAGAATAAATTTTGTAACGTTAATTTTGTAGGGAATTAATTTTGAAAAATGTTATAAATTTAATTATGAAAAATGTAGAATTAAGTTTTGAAAAATGTTGAATTAGTTAATTTTGGAAAATGTAGATTTAATTTTGAAAAAATGATGAATTATTTAATTTTGGAAAATGTAGATTTAATTGAGTTGAACTACATTTTTAGGTCCTAGACATCTCACCCAATTCTAAGTGACAAAACATGTTTTCTTATCTGTTTTGTGAGATGTATTATTTTTATCTTTGGATTAATGTTAAATCTAAGATTCAATTAAAACTTGTGTTAGATTCAAATTTATCAAATAGTAATTTAAAAGTGAGTTTCGATAATTGGCTTCCAGGTCTTGGCGAGACACAGAGACCTTCTTTGGCCATAACCTTATTGGAGCAACAACCCTTTCCTTGACAAAGTCTTTTACCGAAAGTTCATTTTCAAATTACTTCTTGAGAAATTTTAGTCTAACTAGTTTAGGATTTGGTTCAGTAGCTTCGGCTAGTCCACTAGACTAAACAGACCAAGTAGGGTACACCTTACCCTACTTGACCCTTTTAGAAGGGCTTCCCTAACGTACTATCATCTCACCTCCACCCAATACTATGTTGTTCAAATTCAAGTAAGTCTTTTGTCCTTAACTAACCATTCCTAAATCTAAACATAATAAAATTGTAGAAATGAAATAAACAGTCAACAAACAATTATTCAAGCAAAAGAAATCATCTAATAAAAATGATTTTTATATTAGCTCCCCCTGGACTTAAGGTGGATAAGGGTTAGGCAAGATGTGAATCTTGTCCTTGGGGATCCAATATTGGTTTGGTCCAGCTTGGTTATTCAAACATAGCTTTGGGACTCATGCTTAGACTCGGGTTCTAGGTTGGTTCAATACGGAATAGTAAGACCGTTGTCGCGATTTGGTTCGATAACCTAGTGTAAAATACGGCGATTCGAAAATCCGGATCAGAAAATTTTTCAGGATTTTTTCTGAATTTGTAGAAATATTAGTAGAGAGGATTTGGGTTGGTTTTGAATTATTTAAGGAAAAGTTGGATTTTCGGAATATATATATATATATATATAAAAGGAAAGGTTTTAATTATATATTTAATAACCTCACTTCTCTCCCGTGCCCTAAACCTCACGCCCAATCCTTTTCTTTCCTCCCCTCTCCGCCCGACGTCACAGCCGCCGATTCCACTCCTCCTCGCGCGAACCCTAGCCGCTCCAAGAGACCGACGGACCACCTCTCCCTCTTCTTCTGCTGCCCCCGATCGCCGGTGCCATCGCTTCTTATCAACTCCCCATCTCAAGCGGTCAATGAATGCAACGCAGCGGAGCAGGGGGTTGGCGTTTGGGAATATCTAGAGTTGGATGTCGGCAAACCTTCATCTAGGTAAACTCTCGGCTCCTAGATCTCGTTCTTGTCTCCTTGGTTCCAATTTCTGCCAAGGTTGTGCGATCACCATCGGTTTTGGTTTAGAGGTGCTGATTTTTCTTTCCCGGTGGTGATTCAGTGCTCGCTCCATTGGAGAGGAGTTGGTGTTCGTGAGGGGTTGTGTTGGGAAGGAGAGCTCTGCCTGTTCAATGACTGATCTGTTGGATGTGATCAGCGGAATTTTTACCTGCCATCAAAGGTAAGAATCGAATTGATTTGTGTTCATTTTGGTCTGCAATCTTGCTGAGATAGAATCTATTTTTGGAGGTTAAGTTGTAGCTCTGTTTCTGATTCTGATATGGACTTTAGGGGAAGAATCGAATGAGGAATTGGCTAAGATAGGAGTTATGGTAGATCCTTGTAGATGAAATGGTGTTCGCCCATTTTTGCATACGAGCTTGGCTATTTTGTTTTGGGTTCAGGTTTGTGAGTTTTGTAAAACCTGGTAAGGTTTGAATTTGTTCAATGTTGATCTAGGGTTTAGAATCAGAAGTATTGATATGCTATGGTATTGACCAGTGAGGTGGAAGCTTGGTTAGAAAAGGTTTCTCTTAGATTTAAATTAGGAGTCATGTTCTGGATTCTCCTCTTGGTTTTGGATTTGATTTCGTGTCTTGGGTCAAAGCTTTTGGGAAAATGCTGTGTGGTGTTGCTTACTAAATCAGTGATATGGATTTTTGGTTATTTGTTTGGATTTAGGATGATGTAGTAAACCTGAGGATTTAATGGTTGTTGAAATTGGAATACGGGTTGAGTGACATTTGTTTCATGGGAGCCTTTATTGGATGGAATTAGAGGTTGGTTGAGCTATTGGTTGAACCACGAATTAGGTCTAATTTGAGATTAATCCTAATAACCTAAACTTGATAATTCGGGTTTCAAAACCTAACAGGAATTTAATCTGAGTAACTTGGGATAATTATGGATACTCATTTAATTATGGTTAATTAAATGAAACGAGAAAATTATAACGATCCTAATTATTGGAGATAGCTCGTTAGCTATTAATTACATATTATTGTAGCTAAACATTATGCCTTTGATACAGGGCATTGATCGGATATATCATTGCTGATTACTGGACACGAGGTTCCCTATGTATACGGACTCCCATTTTGAGGCGGGTACCCTTTGACTTATCTTGTTGATATTGTCATATTGTTATGCATAGACTGTTATAGATAGCAGTAAGATTATACGCTATCCCGGTTGATTATGCTGTTCTGGATACTTGTTAGTTATCCCTGAGTTATTATGCCTGTTCTGGATACTTGTTAGTTATCCCTGAGTTATTATGCCTGTCCTGGATACTTGTTAGTTATGCCTGAGTTATTATGCCTGTCCTGGATACTTGTTAGTTATTCCTGAGTTATTATGTCTGTCCTGGATACTCGTTAGTTATCCCTGAGTTATTATACATGTCCTGGATACTTGTTAGTTATCCCTGAGTTATTATGTCTGTTCTGGATACTTGTTAGTTATCCCTGAGTTATTATGCTTGTTCTGGATACTTGTTAGTTATTCCTGAGTTATTATGTCTGTCCTGGATACTTGTTAGTTATCCCTGAGTTATTATGCCTGTTCTGGATACTTGTTAGTTATCCCTGAGTTATTATGCCTGTTCTGGATACTTGTTAGTTATCCCTGAGTTATTATGCCTGTCCTGGATACTTGTTAGTTATCCCTGAGTTATTATGCCTGTGCTGGATACTTGTTAGTTATCCCGGAGTTATTATGCTTGTTCTGGATACTTGTTGTTTATCCCTGAGTTATTATGCTGATAGTTCCATACAGTCTCAGGTATTGTCATATCTATATGTATGCTTAAAGATCGTGATGTATCTCTTGCATTTGACCTTGAGGGATCTGTAGTTTCCGGCCAGTATACCTTGTAGGTTACCTGTATTTCCTGTTATAGGATTTCAGACTGAGACTTAGTATACTGAGGACTTGGGGAGGGAGGTATGTGTATCTATCATACACCATCCTTGCATTGTTGCATGCCGGCGATCAGCGACTCCCTTGTGGTTGAGCCTAATCGTCTTCCGGCACATGATATGCACACACAGCTACTCATGGGTTAGTGGATACCGCTGGGTGTGTGCATTTGCTCTGTATTGCTCCGCTCGTCCACTCAGGGGTAGTGGTTTCGGAGCGTGGTAGCAAGCAGGGATCCCTTCTCTACCCATAGACCAGAGAAGATGAGAGAGATATCTCCCCCATATATACATGGGGCGGAGCGATAGCTCCACCAGCATCCTGTCCTCTCGGTCACTCAGGAGCAGTGATGGCAGAGTACGGACAGTTTCACAGCTCTACCCACTCGGCCGACACAGTATCGCCTGTCTCGGTGGCTTGACTGGAGTTAGGGGGTGACCATGGCATTGCACCATGTGCATATTTTGCATCGTGCATTGTTTGCTGCACTTGATTTCTGCACTTGTTTGACATGCATATTCTGAAGACTTGTTATCTGAGATTATATGTCTATTGATATTCCCTTGGTACTTATTACCCTCTTTTCAGGTTAGATGGATTCTGGTATGTATCTTGATTCAGTATCTTCAGTATACCCTTTCATATTGTTCATATGAGACTGTATCAGCGTAGACTCCTATTGTTATTATAACTTTCTACGCATATCTGTTGGGTATTCGCTGAGTTATGGACTCACCCCGTTGCCATATGTTTTTATTTCAGGTTGAGATACTTGGAGTCGCCAGAAGAGCCCAGCAGCCAGTCCCTACCCATCGCGACGACATAGTTTCGTTTTGTACTTAGTAGTGTCTATTTGTATATTTATTTATTGGACTTGTATATGTCTTGGGAGTGTTGTCGTGTGCCCTAAGGGGTTTTTGTATTGGTTGTTTCGTCGTAAGTCGGACCGGTCCGCAGTCAGGTATGATTTACTTAGTTGTCGGGTACTTTTACGTTGTGTTTATCTATTTTGGAGGCCTGAGGCCCAATTAAACTGCGTGGTGTTGTTATAGTTGTTGTGTGTATGTGTAAATTGTACGCCGGACAGGGGAGGTGCTGTCCGATTTTATATTAGAACAGCGGCTCCTAGGTCTCGGGGCGTGACACCTAGTCCGGATCGATTTAGAACTGATTTCTATTTTCCAAGAATCATGTTAAGATTCTTGGAACTCGAAGTGAATCGTTCTAACGCAACTCTGAGTTCCTTGACTTGAGTTTTCAAGGAGGAGTTCTCTTCCTCAAGCTTTTGAACTTGAGTTGAGTTTCTTTCTTGAACTGACTCGGTTAAGGATCTCGAGTTGACTTCCTCTTTCAGAAGTTTTACTTCCTGTCGGAGGGTTTCTGTTGATGTAGTCTGACCCTGATTATTGTTTTGGTGTTGACACTGATTTTAGTTTAGGTGGATGATTATGATGATTGTGATTAAGTCCTGATCGGGGATTAGGCGTGATATGGAAAATCCTAGATTGGAGGGCTAGGTGTTGGAAAATCCTAACTTGGAGGGTTAGGTGTGGAAAATCCTAGCTTGGAGGGCTAGGTATTGAAAAGTCCTAATTCGGAAGGGTTGGGTGAAAATTCCTAGCTTGGAGGGCTAGGTGAAATGTCCTAACTTGGAGGGTTAGGTGAAAAGTCCCAACTTGGAGGGTTAGGTGAAAAAGTCCTGGCTTGGAGGGTCAGGTCCTAGCTTGGAGGGCTAGGTTTGGAAAAGTCCTAATTCGGAAGAGTTGGGTGAAAAGTCCTAGTTTGGAGGGCTAGGTGAAAAGTCCTAACTTGGAGAGTTAGGTGAAAATTCCCAACTTGGAGGGTTAGGTGAAAAATCCTTAGCTTGGAGGGCTAAGGTGGATGAAATCCTAGCTTGGAGGGCTAGGTTTGAGTCCCTGGATCGGTCTGGTGACCGATCAGGGATATTGGCACGCTGCTCCTTCGTGGATCGGTCTGGTGACCGATCCAGCGATGACTGATCGGTCTGGTGACCGATTAGGGAGCGCACAGTGAGGTTGGGAACCTACTGTGTGGCTCCTGATCGGTCTGGTGGCCGATTAGGGAGCAGGTCGTTGCCTTGTTGCTTGGCTCCTGATCGGTCCGGTGACTGATCAGGGAGCAGGCAACTTCCTCACTGCCTTGCTTCTGATCGGTCTGGTGACCGATCAGGAAGCACTCAGTGAGTTGAGTTCCCCCGCTGATCAGCTCCTGAACGGTCTGGTGACCGATCCACGACTTAGGATTTGATTTTCGCAGTTACTGTTCACTCAGACGTGGACCGATCATGCTTAAGCCTGATTGGACAGGGAGATACCTGATTGGTCTGGTGACCGATCAGGCTTCACTCTGATCAGTCTGGTGACTGATCAGGCTTGTGTTGTCGCGAGAGCTGGGAGTCCCAGCTAAGCGGTTGATCGGTCTAGTGACCGACCCACAAGCCCTGGATCGGTTCGGTGACCGATCACTTTAATTCAAATTGCACTGTCAGACGCTCTGATCGCGTCTGACCGTATCCGATTCTCTGCGCTTAACATCTGATACATGATTTGCTGCTTGATATGTTGTCCTAATGCTCTGATTAAGCTGCAGGTGACAGGGAAGGATTCAAACACTCAAGGAGAGTCAATGGAGACCTTTCCTTGGAGCAGGTTTGTCTGTTTTTCCATCTAAGGTTGCAACAGGCACTGGCGCTGGCTGGAGCTACTGACTGGGGCTGGTCTGAGTGAAGCTCAGGGAGTCCAGAAGAGCTCAGTGGTGGCTGGTGGTTGCAGGTGTGTAGCTGGAGGCTGTAGGGAGATGCTGTCACCTGGCGTTCATGAGAGAAACAAAAGGAGCGGTGTGGAGCAGAGCAAGAAGAAGTTGTTGCTTTGCTTTTCTACTGCGATTCTTGCTGCGTGCTTGTGCTCCTTGTTGATCATCCACTCTTGAGAAAGCTGCTCTGATCTTTGAAGCAACCAGCCCTTGCTTGAGCACTTGGAGGAAGGAACAAGAAGCTTCGAGTCCAACAGCGAGAAGACACGGGGAAAGGGTTCTTGCATGAGATCGTCGCTGGGTGGAGCTCAGAGGGAGCTTGCTGTGTTCTTGTCTTTGCTAAGTGCTAAGTAAGATCTTTCTTGTGTTTCACTGTGCTTAAACCTATATCATTGATTGAAACGCTGTGGAGAGGTTACTCCACCGAGAAGGAGGTTGCATTCTATCCGGTGTTAACCGGGGCTTGATCTGTCGACGATCAAGGGATCGCCCACCTTAAGGGCACGCCAAGGAGTAGGGGCAAGTTATCCCCGAACCTTGTAAACCCTCCTTGTTAGCGATCTTGTTTGTTTGTTCTAGTTAGTTTTTGTCTTCTGCATTACTGCACTTCTTTGTTCCCATTATTTCTTCCGCTGTGCTACTAACTGTTGGTGAGAGCCCTAGAGCCGATCATGTAATGATTGTATGGACTAATTTGTATCATATTCCTATGTATAAATAAAGGCATGTTTTATGGTTATTATACTTACGTGTATTTGTGCCAATTAGCTAAGTATAATAATGTCCTTGAGTAGAAGGTTCTTATCTATATCAATCGATTGGTTGAATCGATAGTGAGATGATATAGAGAACACTACTCTAAATAATTCCTAGTCAAGTATTAACATTCTAGGACAATGTTAATACGTAGAGGCTAGCATGTAAGTCAACATGATGACTTGATCTCACAAGTCATGGATATAGAGATATCAAGTTGACACATGGGTATGCATTGGAGAATGTATACTGAATGACCCGCCATGAGAAAGTATCATGGATCGTTATATGAGTGTCATATACTTTCTCATGTGGCTATTAGTATGACTATTAGTCCTTGGACCTGAAGTCACCATGGTTTCCTACATAAGGAGTTACGTACTTTGGCTTCGTCAAACGTCACCCGTAAATGGGTGGACTATAAAGGCGATTACTGGGTATGTAACAAATTATGGAGAGGGATGTGAGTGATGTAGATGGGATCTATCCCTCCTATATGACGGGAGCGATATCGTATTCTTGATAGAGTTAGACCACAAAGTGCATGGCCATGCCCAAGTGAGTCAATATGAGATATTGAACTCATTTGATTAGTGTGAGTCTACTTGGAGTTCAAGATATAGATTGACTCGAGGATGACACGGTCTATGCCTCAATTGAGTCAATCTAGATATCATGGATAGAGGGACATTATCATATATTGTGAGAGTCACAATTATTAGTCACAAGGTGATGTTGGATCTCAACATTCTTGTAACTTGGGTAGCAATGATGTGTTGCTAGATACCGCTAATTGCTTATGTTTCTAAGAGGTTAGAAGCATTGCCAACGTTACAAGAACCTATAGGGTCACACGCAAAGGACAAATAGATGGAGAAAAATTGAAGTCAAGTTTGACTTGACTAAATATGGAAAGTCCATAAAAGGCAAGTTTGACTTGACCTAAATCCAAATCAAGTTTGACTTGACTTGGTTCCACTTCAAGTTAGACTTGACATGGGAGAAGAAATGGAGTCAAGTTTGACTTGACTAAATATGGAAAGTCCATAAAAGGCAAGTTTGACTTGACCAAAAACCACCTCACCTTGAATTGACCAAGTGATGACTTGGCTTGGTTTTTGACTAAATGTGTATGCCACATCATTTCCAAGGTGGTAACCCCTCTCATTTGAATTTGAATTCAAATGGAGGAGGTTATGGCATGTTATGGCCGGCCACTTAATGGCCATTAATGGTCATTAAGTGGCCGGCCACCAAGGGTGAATAAAAAGGGATTTTGGTTCCCTTTTTGAGTGTGGCTCTTCTTCTTCCTTTTGAGATTTTCTTTTTGAAGATCTTGCTCTACTTCTCCTCTTGTCGAAACCGAGAAGGTGCTAGCACACCTAAGGTTTTGATCCATCTATTTTGTTCGCGTGGATACATATAGAGGAGTGTCTGCCTTGATACTCTACGAGATCCGGCGGCTTTTGGACAAGCGGGAAAGCGAAGGGCTACGCATCAAGGGTAATGGTTCTATCATGTAGATCTAATGTAGATTTAGTAGTGAAACTCGTACTCGTAATTTATTTTATGTTCGCACGGATCCCGTGGCCGAACTTCTGGGGTTTCCGCAACGCAAAAAGCGGTTTTTGCGGCCTAGAATTTCTAACACTAACAAACTGAGTGCAGAAGTTTGAAAAGCTTAAAGTCCAAGTGTTTGGCTATATTCACCCCCCCCCTCTCTAGCCATCCGAACTCCAACAAGTGGTATCAGAGCTTGGGGCCCTGTTTTTGCGGATTAACAACCGAGAGCTATCATCCATGGCGTTGAGAGAAGGCTTTAGCACCACCTGACCTCCTTTCTTTGATGGCACTGATTTTCAATATTGGAGATCAAAGATGGAGTATTATTTGAAGATGAACATCAACACTTGGTTCGCGGTGAAGGAGGGCTTCACCCCTCCAAAGGATGATGAAGGCAAGGAACTTGAATCGTGGCAGTGGACGACCGAACAAACTTGAATGAGTGAAGCCGACGCGAAGGCGGTTGTCACTCTACAATGCGGCATGAATAAAGACCAACTCATCAAGGTTGGTCCTTTCACAAGTGCAAAGGACTTGTGGAACAAGCTCATCGAACTCCACGAGGGCACCCGAGATTCAAGAATCGCCAAGAGGGATTTGTTTCTCAACCAATTACAAAACCTTTCCATGAAAGCAAAAGAATCGGTAAGTGAGCTACATAGCCGGTTCAAGGAAGTCCTCAATGGGCTTCATTCGATTGATGAATAGCTCGAGAATCGCGACCTTGTGAGGTATGTATTGAAAGCATTTCCAAGGAATGCTTTGTGGTCATCCATGGTGGATGCCTACAAAGTCTCCAAAGATTTATCCATTGTTAAGTTAGATGATTTGTTTTGTGAGATGGAATTGCATGAAATGGCTAACAAAGGCCCCAAGGAGAAGGGGATTGCCTTAGTTGCAGGGTATCGATCCAACAAGAAGAAGAAGGAGAAGGAGGTCTCCTCATCCTCTTCCTCATCCGATTCCGAGGAAGATGGTAGCGGGTCTTCTTCCTCCGAGATGACAAATTTTGTGAGAAGGATGATGAGAAGAAGTTGACGCTTCAAGGGTAAAGGTAATCCTAGTGAAGCTAAACTTGATAAGACTAATGCTTCTTGCTATGAGTGTGGTAGGAAAGGGCATTTCAAGAATGAATGCCCAAAGCTAAAGAAAAAGGAAGAGAAATCCAAGAGGAAAGAGGAAAAATCCAAGAAGAAGAAGAAGGCCTTAAAGGCCACTTGGGATGAATCCTCTTCAAGCTCATCCGATGAAGAGAAGGAGGAGAAGAGCACAAGGCATGTGGCACTCATGGCATTGGGAGATCAAGAGAGCAGTGATGAATCTTCCAACTCCTCAAACGCGGCTTCATCATCTTCGGATGATGAAGAGGTAACTTCTCCCGAGCATGAGAAATGTTATAGAGCTATTGCATGTTTAACCAATATGTTAAAGAAGTCAAAGAATAAGGTTAAAGCATTGCAATTGGAAATTGAACAATTGAAAGCATCTAGAGATGATAATATAGATGATTTGCATGTTGAAATGTTAGAGGATGAGATTAAATCATTAAAACTTGAGGTTGAAAATTTGAAATCCTCTATGGTTGAGGATGTAGATGAATTGCATGATGATTTGCTAGAAGAAGAAAATAAATCATTGAAGAGTGAAGTTGAGAGACTCAAGAATATTCTTGAGAAGTTCTCAACTAGCTCTAAGACCCTAGACATGATATTGAATGCCCAAAGGGCAGTCTACAATAGGGCCAGTATTGGTTACCGACCCAAAGAACCTTCATTTGTGTCTCTTATGTCTAGGACTGATATGAGACAATCTAGGACACCCAAGGTTCAAAAGAAAGTTGTCAAGGCATGGGTGCCTAAGTCTTGTTTAGTAGGTGCTTTAGGTCCCAAGGTTTGGGTACCTAAAACTTCTATTTTTCTAATTGTGTAGGTTATGATTGAGGGGGAGCATCTATCAACTTGGTTCGTTGATAGTGGGTGCTCCAAACACATGACTGGGGATAGATCATTGTTTACCACAATTCACAAGAAAAGTAGAGGTAATGTTTCATTTGGTAACAATGGTAGTCTTAAGGTCATAGGAATAGCAGACATTCAAATATCCGAATGTCTTAGAATCTCAAATGTCCTTCTAGTCAAGGGGATGTCATTTAATCTCCTAAGTGTCAGTCAATTATGTGACACGGGTTACACAATTGATTTTCAACCAAGTCAATGTCTAGTTAGACAACATGACACCTTGGACACGGTATTAGTAGGAGCAAGAATAGACAATATTTATCAAGTTTCATTTAAAAGTGCTACTAATGCTTTTGCTAAGTGTTTCATGTCAAAAGAAGAAGAGTCCACCCTTTGGCACCGGAGACTTGCACATGTGAACATGAAGAACATCCGGAAGTTGGCCAACAAGGGATTAGTTCGTGGCTTACCAAGCATCAAGTATGAAAAAGACAAACTTTGTGATGCATGTCAAATGGGTAAGCAAACAAAATCTGCACATAAAGGTAAAAGCGCTGTAAGTACATCTACCGCTTTAGATTTACTTCACATGGATCTATTTGATTGTAGTACTATCATATCATTAAATGGAAGTAGATATTGCTTTGTTATCATTGATGACTTTACTAAATATACATGGACTTATTTTCTAAAATATAAGGACCAAACCTTAGATGTTTTCATTTCTTTTTGTAGAAGGGTTGAAAATGAAAAATCATCAACTATTAAGACAATTAGAAGTGATCATGGAGGTGAATTTCAAAACCAACGATTTTTAGAATTTTGTCAAGATAGAGGGTATAGACATGAGTTCTCCACTCCTAGAACACCACAACAAAATGGTGTTGTAGAGAGAAAGAACCGTGTTTTACAAGAGGCTGCACGAAGCATGCTTAATGAGTACTCACTACCGAGTTACTTATGGGCCGAAGCTGTAAATACAGCTTGCTATGTGCAAAATCGAGTCCTCATCCATAGGTTCTTAGGAAAGACTCCCCATGAACTTTGGTTTGGGAAACCACCTACGGTTAAACACCTAAGGGTGTTTGGTTGTAAGGTGTTCATCCTAAACACCAAGGATCACCTTGGAAAGTTCAGGGCAAAAGCTGATGAAGGGATACTAGTCGGGTATTCCCTCGTTAGCAAAGCCTACCGAGTCTACAACAAGAAATCTACATTAATTGAAGAAGTTCCAAAAGTCAATGGTCAACCAGAAGATGAAGTCCAATTCGAACTTAGGAGACTAAGTTTGAATGAGAGTCCAAATGTTGTTGATGGTGATGAATCCGATGACGGTGAGCCTAGACATCCCATAGATCAGCCGGATCCTGAGGCTGAGCTTATGTCTAGTGAACCCATTCAAGAAGCACCACCAACACCAAGGCAAACTAGATTAGCCTCTAGTCATTCCCAAGACCAAATTGTTGGAGACATCCATCATGGGGTTAGAACTAGATCATTCTTCCGGAATGAGGCTAATGAAGTTGCTCTAATTTCCGAAATTGAGCCTAGAAAAATTGATGAAGCATTAAGTGATCCCGATTGGATCATTGCAATGCAAGATGAACTAGATCAATTCGAGAGGAGTCAAGTTTGGGACATAGTCCCTAGACCTAAGAAGACCACCATCATTGGAACTAAATGGGTCTTCAAAAACAAATTAAACCATAAGGGAGAAATCATTAGAAACAAGGCACGCTTAGTAGCCAAGGGCTATAGTCAAGTTGAAGGCATCGATTATGATGAGACCTATGCTCCCGTGGCATGATTAGAATCCATCCGATTTATGCTTGCATTTGCAGCACATCGTGACTTCAAGTTATACCAAATGGATGTCAAATCGGCCTTTCTAAATGGTTTGATTAGAGAAGAGGTCTACATTGAACAACCTCCGGGGTTTGAGAGTACCGAATTCCCAAACCACGTGTTCAAGCTCAAAAAGGCACTTTATGGTCTTAAACAAGCACCCCGAGCTTGGTACGAGCGGTTGTCAACTTTTCTAATTGGAAAAGGCTTTGAAAGAGGCCAAATAGACCCTACACTATTTCTATGTAGAGATGGTGATAATATTTTTGTAGCCCAAGTATATGTCGATGACATAATTTGTGGCTCAAATAACAAGGGTTATTTAAATGAATTCATTGGACACATGGAAAGTGAATTTGAAATGAGTCTAGTGGGGGAGTTGACTTTCTTCCTTGGACTCGAAATTAAAGAATTCGAGATGGGATCTATGTGCACCAATCGAAATACACACAAGAAATGCTTCAAAAATTCAATATAAGTGATTCAAAAGAGGTAACCACTCCTATGACCACAAACACAAGATTAGAAAATGATGAGAGTGGTAAACCGGTTGATTTGACTCAATATCAGAGCATGATAGGTAGCCTGCTATACCTCACAACTAGTCGACCTAATATACTTTTTGCTGTGGGTATGTGCGCTAGGTATCAAGTCTGTGCCAAGGAATCTCACTTAATCGCTGTTAAGAGAATTTTGAGATATCTTAAAGGCACAATAGGAGTCGGTCTTTGGTACCCCCGTACCGAATCATTTGATTTAATTGGCTATACCGATTCCGACTATGCTGGATATAAGTTGGATTGGAAAAGTACAAGTGGGGGCTACCAATTTCTAGGATCATCTTTAGTTAGTTGGTCAAGTCGGAAGCAACATTGTGTTGCTCTCTCCACGACCGAGGCAGAATATATTGCTATGGGAGAGAGTATATCGCAATTGTTGTGGATTATCCACACTCTAGAGGACTATGGATTGAGTTACAAAAGTGTGCAAGTGTTGTGTGACAACATTAGCACAATTAACCTAACCAAGAATCCAGTCCATCATTCTAGGACCAAACATATTGAAGTACGTCACCACTTCATTAGGGATCATATAGCTAGGGGAGATATTATACTCTCACATGTAGAGTCCAAGTCAAACCTCGCTGACATTTTCACTAAACCACTCCCCGAAAATGAGTTTAGCTTCTTGAGAAGGGAGTTGGGAATGTGTCGCGCTTCATAGGGTCAAAATGCATCCAAAACCCTTTGTGATCATTTCGAAATTGTTGGGATATAATTGGGTAACTTTGGGGACATCTCACACAAACTATAAGGCTTACCAAAATGTTTTTGTTTGCTAGAAATGGGGTGAGATGCTAGGATCAACTCAATTTCTCAAAATGTCAATGCATCCCTTGAGAAATTAAGTTGATGAGATAAAAATCACTTCGGTGACCAAGTATGGGGAAAACCAATGCATAACATATGTGTATTTTGGCTCCATGATTATACTTGGACATTCCAATCAAGGAAACTTGATTTTGGCACAACCTTGATTGAATGATTGTTGATTGAGTTTGGCTCCACTTGGATGGAGCAAAGTGTTTGTTCAAACCATAAGGACCTTTGATCCTTGTTTAGGGATCAATTTTAGTCAGGAGATCACTTCCAAGTTCGACATCTTTCATCAGATCCCCTCAGAAATCGTGTAAATGTCTGAAACTGAAAGTTTCAGATCGTATCAGGGAATTTCAGGAACCCTGATCGGTCATTGGACCGATCAGGCATAGGGCTGATCGGTCCCCGGACCGATCTGGCTCCATTCTGCGTTGATCGGTCCACAGACCGATCAGAGGGGTCGACAGAGACTTAACGAAATCCTGATCAAACACTCTGTGCTTGCCTGAATCGGTCCCCGGACCGATCTGGTACTCTGTGGTGATCGGTCCACAGACCGATCAGAGGGCTTCCCGAATATCATCCGACCCTACTGTTCGCTTCCTGATCGATCAGCTGATCGATCAGGATCCTTCCTGATCGGTCACCCGACCGATCAGGACCAGGCCAGTGCGATCAGGCTAGAGCCTGATCGGACTGGGCACGTCTAGATCGAACGGTGATCCATTCAATCGCATTAAAGTCTGGTTGGTGGACCGATCCACCAACCGATTAACTTCGCGAAAACCCCTCTTCTTCCAAAGCCCTAGCGCCGAAACCTCACCCCTTGCGCCTCTTCATCCTGCGTGAGAGCCTTCCGTGCGCCCCCTTCTTCCTCGAGTGAGTTTCTGCGTGTGTGATCCTGAGAAGGGTTTCTACAAGCTCTTCCTTCTTCCTGCGAGTTTCTCTCTCGCTGAAGGTGTTTGCGCTCCTTTCTTGCGCCGAGGATCCTCTTCTGCGCGAGTTTTTCTTCCAAACTTCAAGAACATCTTCAATGGCACCTAAGTACGCATGTTTAGTTAATTTCTTTTCGGATCAGTTCATAGATTATATATTTGAGGCTAATCATGTTTTGATATTTTCTTATTGTGCCGTGACCTCTTGTTTTGGCCGTGACCCATCTGTGCCATATCTTACCCTTGATCAATTCTACCTTATGCTTAAATTGTGTTCTTATGATCATGTCTACCTTGTGTCTCTGATTAAACTGTGTTCTTTTAATCATTGTGTCTTGATCATGCTCTCTAATTGGGTCTTTGATTACATCTTATATTTTGATCAAACCTTAACTTATATCATGATTCGATTCACTTCTCTTGATCAAATCCGCTGTCATGACCTATTCCAATCTTTAGAAAATCTTCTAAGGGAAAGGAACCATTGGAGGGAAGCTCAAAGGGCAAAGGTCCTTCATCATCTACACCTCCATCAAGACCACCACCGCCTCCGCATACCCGATTTCTGAATATCCATTTTGCTCTAGACTTTCAATGGCATAACTTCAAACTTATGTCATGTCGATTGGTGGATCAAAACTACATTTATGAATATTGTCCCACGATACGACAAATTATAGAATACTATGAGCTTCAACCCATCCTTTTCTTAGAGAGGCCAATAAACTTTGATTTGGTCTCTGAATTCGATAATAATATGGTAAGTGGAGAGGGTACGGGGTGGAGGACCTGTGTAGGTAGTGTTGACCTTGACTTTACTCTATCTGCTTTCACTACCTTTCTTGGATGTTGCCGGTCCGAGAATGCCTTTTCACTCTATCCCTATCTTCCGGATCCCTTACCGGTTCCCTTTTGCTGGAGCCACTCCTGACTCCATCTATGAGCATTTTCTAGGCCATCCCAGGCCAAGGGGTTCCAGTGAGCGTGACCGTGACTTTCCCACATTTCCTGCTCTTCATCTTTCTCCCATTGATTATGTTTTGTTTAAGATTATCACAAATTGTCTTATTCCTACCACTATAAAGCACCTAGACGAGATTCATCCATTCCACTGCTTGATGCTCTACGGGATGCATCAGCAGTTAGACTTTGATCCAGTGACTTCCATCTACTTCTCCATCATCGTCCACGGTCTGATGTACAGCCAGACAGTCTACATGCCCTTTGGCCATATCATTACTGCTTGGCTGCAGTCCATAGGTATCGATGTTTCACAGGGCCGCATTGTGCCCATGGTTCGACAGGACTGCCGCTTGGATCGTCGCATGCTCGCTCAGTCCGGCATTGTTGTCGGGCCGCAGGGGCTACGGTGGAAGGATCGAAGACGAGTGGAGGAATTACCAGGAGCAGACCATACCCAGGAACGGCCCGCTGTTATAGCAGATTACGATGAGTGGGCTCCTGACCTCCGTTGGCAGGTTACGGAGCTAGAGCAGATGCTGCAGCACGAGTTACACATTTCTGAGCTCTGGCGACAGGAGGTCAGCTCAGAGTTTCAGTCTTTCGATCGCCGTCTCGATGCTCTAGCATCTGATGTCTCTGAGATCAGCGCACTACAGGACACATGGTATGAGGATCATCATACGTTTCCTGATGGTGCGTCCCCTAGCAACCCTCCGCCAGGGGGTGTTATATATATTGCTGATTCTTCAGACGATGACCACGCGAGGGATTGATGACATTGACTGATATGATGAGTGTTATGTTTGATTGTACTCAGTTCTTTTGAGGTGTCTTGACCTTGATGTGACATGTCTTTGCCATGATATTTTTCTTGTAATTCATACTTGGCTTACCATGTTTTGCTTATTATGCATGCTTATAATTTTGATTATGTTGCCTTGCCCATATGATACATATGATTGTTTTACCATGCCCTATCTTTGTCATATGTGTTCATATGCTTTTCAAAAATTAAATCATATCTTTGTTATTTTGGGATACCCCTAGGGTTGAGGGGGAGTATGGTTAAACTTAACAGCCCCTCTAGACCCTTTTAGGTGTTCGACAAAGGGGGAGAGTGTGGTTGGTTAAGTTTAGGATGATTATGTTGTAGGGGGAGGATCCTGATTCCCCTATGATTATGAATTTGAGAGAATTGATTGAGAATCTCTAAACATAAAATCGAGTTGTCAAACAACAAAAAGGGGGAGATTGTTGATGCAGTCTGACCCTGATTGTTGTTTTGGTGTTGACACCAATTTTAGTTTAGGTGGATGATTATGATGATTGTGATTAAGTCCTGATTGGGGATTAGGCGTGATATGGAAAATCCTAGCTTGGAGGGCTAGGTGTTGGAAAATTTTAACTTGGAGGGTTAGGTGTGGAAAATCCTAGCTTGGAGGGCTAGGTGTTGAAAAGTCCTAATTCGGAAGGATTGGGTGAAAATTCCTAGCTTAGAGGGATAGGTGAAAAGTCCTAACTTGGAGGGTTAGGTGAAAAGTCCCAACTTGGAGGGTTAGGTGAAAAGTCCTGGCTTGGAGGGTCAGGTCCTAGCTTGGAGGGCTAGGTTGGAAAAGTCCTAATTCGGAAGAGTGGGTGAAAAGTCCTAGCTTGGAGGCTAGGTGAAAAGTCCTAACTTGGAGGTTAGGTGAAATTCCCAACTTGGAGGGTTAGTGAAAAATCCTAGCTTGGAGGGCTAAGGTGGATGAAATCCTAGCTTGGAGGGCTAGGTTTGAGTCCCTGGATCGGTCTGGTGACCGATCAGGGATATTGGCACGCTGCTCCTTCGTGGATCGGTCTGGTGACCGATCCAGCGATGACTGATCGGTCTGGTGACGATAGGAGCGCACATGAGGTGGGAACCTACTGTGTGGCTCCTGATCGGTCTGGTGCCGATAGGGAGCAGGCGTTGCCTTGTTGCTTGGCTCCTGATCGGTCCGTGACCGATCAGGGAGCAGCAACTTCCTCACTGCCTTGCTTCTGATCGGTCTGGTGACCGATCAGGAAGCACTCAGTGAGTTGAGTTCCCCCGCTGATCAGCTCCTGAACGGTCTGGTGACCGATCCACGACTTAGGATTTGATTTTCGCAGTTATTGTTCACTCAGACGTGGACCGATCAGGCTTGAGCCTGATCGGACAGGGAGATACCTGATCGGTCTGGTGACCGATCAGGCTTCACTCTGATCGGTCTGGTGACCGATCAGGCTTGTGTTGCCGCGAGAGCTGGGAGTCCCAGCTAAGCGGTGGATCGGTCTGGTGACCGACCCACAAGCCCTGGATCGGTCCGGTGACCGATCACTTTAATTCAAATTGCACTGTCAGACGCTCTAATCACGTCTGACCGTATCCGATTCTCTGAGCTTAACATCTGATACATGATTTGCTGCTTGATATACTGTCCTAATACTCTTATTAAGCTGCAGGTGATAGGGAAGGATTCAAACACTCAAGGAGAGTCAATGGAGACCTTTCCTTGGAGCAGGTTTGTCTATTTTTCCATCTCAGGTTGCAACGGGCACTGGCGCTGGCTGGAGCTGCTGTCTGGGCTGGTCTGAGGGAAGCTCAGGGAGTCCAGAGAGCTCAGTGGTGGCTGGTGGTGCAGAGTGAGCAGCTGGAGGCTTGCAGGGAGATACTGTACCTGCACCAGGGTTACTGAGAAACAAAAGGAGCGGTGTGGAGCAGAGCAAGAAGAAGTTGCTGCTTTGCTTTCTACTGTGATTCTTGCTGCGTGCTTGTGCTCCTTGTTGATAATCCACTCTTGAGAAAGCTACTCGGTCTTTGAAGCAAACAGCCTTTGCTTGAGCACTTGGAGGAAGGAACAAGAAGCTT
>JAGFNQ010000706.1:165488-195314 GCA_024364735.1 Boesenbergia rotunda | reverse complement strand
GTTGGATTTCCTCCGATCAATCTGGTCGTCCATTGATAGCTATTTAATCAGAAACTCCACAGCCTTTCTCCTCGTCGCGTCTCCGCCGCACTGCCTTCCTTCTTCGTTTTGTTCTTCACTGTTTGTAGCTAGTTTTTCAATCCAAGGGGCGTGACCACCTCATCTCTTCATCTAGATCAAGTCGAGGTCACTGGGGAGAGCAATCGGTGGAGTTTCAAGCTCGGAATTGGGCAAGAACAGGGCTGTTTGAGGGTTTCGGCAGTTTTGTATTTGATAGCTTCGATTTCGGTTTTGTCAAGTTCTACATCAATCCAAGCCATCTGGAGGGGTTCTCGGACAAGCTTGGAACATTCCCGCACTTCAATTTCAATCAGACAAGGCTAAATTGAAGAATGCGAATGGGTTTTCCTTCTTGAACAGATTTGAGCTAAATTCGACTACCGATTCAGTTTCCCAGTGAATTGCTGAGCTTAGGGGTTCGAGGCCAGCCCTTGCGTGACGAACAAGGAGACCTTGAGCTAATGGAGTGATTGGGGTTTAGATTTCTTAGCTAAATTTCAGTTGTCTTAGCTGTAAATTTTATTTCTGCCGCAAGTTCATTTCTGAAATTTATTCAGTTGCTGTAGTTTTCTTGTATGGACCGTTTCTTTCTCAATTGGAGGCTCATCCTTGAGTGACAACAAGGATTCGTGAGCTGAGATGAGAGATTGAGGCTTTGTTTAGTTGAATTCCATTGCAATTAGCTGTAATTTCGAATCCTGTTAATTCTGTTCTGTTTTCATATCAACTGCTCTAGCTTCCTGTTCTAAATTGCTTCAGTTGTAATTAGGTTTCAGTTTCGAAGTTTGCAAGTATTAGATAGTTAGTTTGTTAGTGAGTAATTGAATGAATTTTAGTTTGCTTCGCATAGTGTAGTGTCTACAATCTCTTTTATCTGTTGCGTGCCAATCTGTTCTGCGTGCCAAGCTTTAGTTTCTGATTTTTACAGTTTCTTTCCACTTCGATTAGTATTTCGTTTATTCCCTGCAATTGAAGATCGCATTTAGTAGGACAATACATTGGAGTTGAGTTTGTTTTCCATTCAGTCCTATTTCTAAGCTTTTAGCTCAGCCTATGCGTATCAATTCTTCCAACCCCATTTCTGCAATTTAGTTGCTCATTTCTGCAATTCGATTCCCATATCAGAAAATAAATTCATTGCTACAATCCCGAGCATGATTGTTCTGAATTCGTGTCTCAGATTGCAGCACATGTGTTGTGTTTCTTCCTTGCGTACTGACTTCCAACTCCTTATGTTTCAGTAGCTGTGTATCATTTTATTTCTGCAACATCTTAATTTGTAGTTGCTGAATTGTGTGCCAGTTTGACTTCATTTGAAGTCAGTTGCCTTGCATTGAGTTTGTACTAAGTTCAGAGGTCCTTTATGTAATTAGGTTTAAAGTCCTACATGAGTTTTCATTCGAAATCTCAGCCCTGCATTATCCTGTTTTTGTGTAGTTTCTGCATTTTCGTTTCTCCATCAGCTGTGTGAGTGATCAGTTCAGTTTCTATTGCGGCAATTCAGTTTCATATCTGCTGAATTAGGTATCAACTGAAACCCAGAAAACTGATTGACTTCAAACTGTTTTGAAGATTTGCAGTGTATCAGTTCTGAAATTATCAGCTTTCATTTCTGCATCCATGAGTCTGAATTTCTGCACTCAGATCTTGAAATTCTGCATTCATCTTTGCATCGAGTTGTTCTGAATCGATTTTGAATTCTTGTTTCCTTCTGACCTTTACTTGGCAGTTTGTTTAATCATATTGCATTGAGTTTGTTGTCGAATTACTGCATTGGAAATTCGGATACACTTCTGCAGAAGCTTCGGCATCAGTTTGCTCCTGCTTTGGTCAGTCTCGAATTTGAACTTGTTTCATTTATCTTTGCAGATGACTTCATTGGAAACCTAGCTTTCCAAGCTGAATTGATCAGCTACAAATTCCTGCATTTCATTTCGATGTTTGGCACATTAGTTGTCTCACTTTTGTGTGTGCCAAGTTGCTGAATTCTGCAGGGGTTCCCAAGTTCTGTTTCTGCACTAAATTGTGTCAAGTGTAAACCTATCTTTAAGTGTGCTATTGAGCTTGAAAACAAATGGATTTGAATTCAACTTGATTCTGAATTCTAGGTTTTAATTCTGTATATCAATTGTAATTGCATGCATTTTGTATCAGGTGGGTTCGGAATTGATTTTGTATTAGATTGTTTTTAGATTGTTTGAATTGGTCTGTCTCGAATTTAACTTTGTTGCTTCATTGCTTAGCATTTGTTTGCCTTGAATCAGATTTGCTATCCAAATTAGGCTAAGTTGCAATTAAGCTCCAATTTGTTTGAGTTTATTGGTTAAGTTCCATGGTTAAGTTTTTATCCATTTCATTGAGTTTTCATTCCGATTGCAACCCAAAACCTAGATTTTAAGTTGAAACCCAAAAATCAAACGACACATAAACACGAGTTCGAATCAAACAACGTCAACTAGTCCCGAGGAAAAATACGACCTGTGGCCCCTTTACTACATTTTCATATTTTGGATTGCAAAAAGGGTTTCCAGCATTTCATATAAATTCTAAATTTGAGACCCACATTCGTGACAGTCTATTTTGGGTCTATCAGCAGAAGATGAAGAGGGCGCGAAGGCAACAATCAAGGCTACTGGTGAAGAGTCAGCTGAGGCAAGGGACAAGAGCCGAGGGAGGAGGACTCCAAGGGCAAGCCGGGAAGTGGACTCCAAAGGGCACACGTGAAGGGTGGCATGGAGACAAGTCGAGGACTTGCATGCGCATCCGAGGGACGACAGCCAGTGGAAGAGGACTTCAAGGGGCAAGCAAAAGGAGTGGACCTGAAGGCACATGTCGACGAGGGCCAAGAGAATGAGGAAGAGTGTTTGTAGAGGCTAGGCAGTCGACTGGTGTTATAACAGTCGACTGCCAGCGTAAACAGAAACTCACAGTAGGTTCTGGACCCTGGGCCAGTCGACTGCCATTTTGGCAGTCGACTGGTAGCGGCTGGTGAGCTGGCAGAATTTGAACGTTGGGGCTGTCAACGGTCGAATTTGGCTGGCACCAGTCGACTGCCCTGGGGGTAGTCGACTGGTAGCGAGAAATTAGCCCCGAGTCCTATTTAAAGAGGACTTCGTGGTGGCTGAGTTTCTTGACGAAAATCGCTTGGGTAAAGCGTGTTAGTAGTCTTTTGTGCCCAAATAGTGTCCGAGGTGTTGTGGCGAGGTTTCTCCACCCACAAGGAGCGACGAGGGCTAGCCGGAGGTTATCCGGGGAGTGATCCACCGACGGATTCTTGGATTAGTCACCCGGCCGGGGTGAATACCAAGTAAAATCGGTTTGTTAGCGTTGTTTCTTTATTGTTAGTTTTCTTTTGTTTGTATTTCCGCTTGCGCACTAACAATTTTGTAGAGAAGAATCGACAATCGCTATTCACCCCCCCCTCTAGCGGACGGAATCAATCCTAACAATTGGTATCAGAGCGAAGGACCGCTCGTGATTGGACTAACCGCCAAGAAGAGCAAAAGCTAGAGGGAAGAACATGGAAGACAAATTCGGGGACGACATCTACACTCCGCCGGCCTACGACCATGGAGACTTCGGGTATTGGAAGTCACGGATGGAAACATGGTTCGGGATGGAGTGGGATCTTCGGATCGCACTTGAAGAGCCTTTTGAAGTTCCAAAGGACAAGCACGGGAAGAAGCTTCGTCCTAGATATTGGACTCAAGAGCAACAAGAACAATTTCGGGCCAATAAGAAGGTAATGGGTATTTTGATTGATATTGTGCCTAACGAAATTTTGAGTTGTGTAGGGGCATATCAAAATGCGTGTGAATTGTGGAGCAAGTTGAAAGAGTATCATGAGAAATCTACACAAGTCAAAATAGTGAAAGAATCAAAAGAAGTGGATTCGATGGTCCAAGAGAAGGAAAAAGGAGGAGAATTGTCAACATCTTCAAGTGAGGTAGAGGAATTGAGTGAGGGATTGTCAACCTCATCAAGGGAAGAGGATGTATCAAGTTCAAGAATTGAGGGGGAAGAGAGACCCTCATCAATCCCGGATCAAGAGGAAGCATCCACCTCATCTAAGGTTGAAGAAGAAGTCAACCTAGCCTCCACCTCCACCAAAGCAAGAGCCAAGGACCATATTACATGCTTTGGATGCAATGAAAGGGGCACTACAAGGACAAGTGCCCACAAGGTAAAAAGGAGGTAAAATCCACACCCATTTCAAGTTCTTTTTAAATCTAACGTGGGTTTTAGGAATGAGGAAGCTCAAAATAAAAGAAGGAGAATTCGATATTTCACATGCGGGGAGCTCGGGCATTATCACACAAAATGTCCAAGAAGTGGAGAGCTCAAGAAGATGGAGCATCTTAGGAGATGGGAAAAAGAAGAAAGGAGGAAGCAAAGACCACAACGAGGAGGGACTACAAGGGTAAGGGAGGTAATTCCTAACCCTAGGCTAAAAAGAAATTCTATCTCAAGTTCCTCTTTACATGTTAAAAATCATGTTAATTGTCCATCCATGCATGCTAGAATACATGAAAGTTGCTTACTTGTGCATAATCATGGTTTCAAATATAATGTTAGGAATAGGGATAACAAGGTAGGTCAAAACATTAACAAAAGCATGCATCATGATCAACCCAAAACCTCTAGACCTAAAGATCATGGCACTAATCCCAAGAAGGGAAGGAATGTGCCTAGAAAGGAGGGTAGGTCTAGGAATGTCCAAAGTGGACATATGGATTCTAAGTTTAAGAACCTAGAAAGGGAAAATCAAGCTTTAAGGGAAAAGCTTGATAGGTTAGAGAGAACCCTAGAGAGATTCACTATTGGATCTAAGGGTTTAGATATGGTGTTGGGTGGGTTAAACCGCACCAATGATAGATCGGGTTGGGATACCGGTCTAAGAACTCCCATGCCAAGTGAAAGAAATATGCTAGGGTAGCATATGATTATGGCAAGAAGGGGGAGTCCAAAAATGGCAAAGGGGTGCCATTTAAAGGAAAAAGAAATGACTTAACCAAAGACAAGGTGTCTAAGGTTAAGAGGGTTGAGTTTGTAGGCCAAGAGTCACCGGAGGTACACCGATGTGGCCTAGTGATGGTTGAGTCACCTAGGGAGGTGGCTAGGGCTAAGAGCTGTAGGGGGAGCTCTAGGAGCCTTTGGGATATATGGTGAATGGACCTTGAGAGGGGTTGTCCTAGAGGTCTAGATGGACCATGGAGTGTGCTAAAAGAATTGGAGACGGACTTGAGTCTCAATTCTTGGGTTTTGGCACGGTGTTTTTGAGTTTCATGCATGAAAATATGACATTGGGGTCATATTGCATGAAAATTAGTTTTTGGTGTGTAATTTCCATGTAAATCAATGCTAGGGATGCATTGTGGGGTGACATGGGCAAAGACATCAAGAGGAAACCAAAACTAGGACTTTAAGTCAAGGTTTGATTGAAGTTTTTGGCTAGTTTTGGGTTTTGTGTCAAACTTGGGAATGGTGATAGATACATTTTGGAATATATTTTTCCCAAGTAGATATGGGTACCACAAACCTCTTCACAAAATTTGGGAATTTTTGGAGATTTGTGGAATTTTTGGCGCATTTCTGAATTTCATCAAAAATGCTGAAATTTCAGACTTTCAGAGTATCAGTCGACTACCATTTTGGCAGTCGACTGGTCAGGGCTAATTTTTGTATCAGCAGCTGGTTTGGGGTCCAAATGATGAAAAACAAGTGTATGGGGGCTAGTACACATTGTTTATGGTCATTAGGGATTAAAAGAACCAATAATTGGAATATTGTTGGGTTCTTTTTGATGTATGGCAAAGGGGGAGAAGTGTTAGGTTTAAGTTGGGAAACCAAACACTCCTTTGCTAGAAACTCTAGGTTTAGGGGGAGCTAAGATTAAGGGGAGCATGATTGCTCCATTCTTAGTGTAAGGGGAACCTTGAAGAGGTTCTTAAAAAACCTTTGTAAGTCCAATGGAGGGGGAGCTTTGGAGAAGCTTTAAAAAGCCCGGTTTGGTGAAAATTCCTAACTTGGAGGGTTAGGTGTGGGATGCCTTAGGATAGGATCCATGTATGCATTGCATATGCATTTATTTAGCATTGTTTTTGCTATTCTTTATTACTATTTGTTTCCCTAACTTAAACGTATTGCCAAACATCAAAAAGGGGGAGATTGTTGAGGCAATCTGTGATCCAGAGTGATCATATGTTTTGATGTTTGGGCAAAGGGTTTAAGTTAGGCTTTCTCTTGTGTACTAATATGTGTATGTGAGTGTGCAGGTTGTACAGGTTTACACATATTGACTTGGTTGGACGACTTCGGTATGGTGAAGGGTTGCATGAAGACAAGCTAGAGGCTTGTGTGCACCCGAGGGACTTGATATAGCAGGGATGATGAGCCGAGGGGCGTGGACTTCGAGGCGTACGTGAAGGATGGCATGGAGACAGCTGGAGGCTTGTGTGCATCCGAGGGACGAGGGCCGAAGATGAAGAGGGCGCGAAGGCAACAGTCAAGGCTGCTGGTGAAGAGTCAGCTGAGGCAACGGACAAGAGCCGAGGGAGGAGGACTCCAAGGGCAAGCCGGGAAGTGGACTCCAAAGGGCACACGTGAAGGGTGGCATGGAGACAAGTCGAGGACTTGCATGCGCATTCGAGAGACGACAGTCGGTGGAAGAGGACTTCAAGGGCCAAGCAAAAGGAGTGGACCTGAAGGCACATGTCGACGAGGGCCAAGAGAATGAGGAAGAGTGTTTGTAGAGACTGGGCAGTCGACTGGTGTTATAACAGTCGACTGCCAGCGCAAACAGAAACTCACAGTAGGTTCTGGACCCTGGGCCAGTCGACTGCCATTTTGGCAGTCGACTGGTAGCGGCTGGTGAGCTGGTAGAATTCGAACGTTGGGGCTGTCAACGGTCGAATTTGGCTGGCAGGGCAGTCGACTGGTAGCGAGAAATCATCCCCAAGTCCTATTTAAAGAGGACTTCGTGGTGGCTGAGTTTCTTAACGAAACTCGCTTGGGTAAAGCGTGTTAGTAGTCTTTTGTACCCAGATAGTGTCCGAGGTGTTGTGGCGAGGTTTCTCCACCCACAAGGAGCGACGAGGGCTACCCGGAGGTTATCCGGGGAGTGATCCACCGACGGATTCTTGGATTAGTCACCCGACCGGGGTGGATACCAAGTAAAATCGGTTTGTTAGCGTTGTTTCTTTATTGTTAGTTTTCTTTTGTTTGTATTTCCGCTTGCGCACTAACAATTTTGTAGAGAAGGATCGACAATCGCTATTCACCCCCCCCTCTAGCGGACGGAATCGATCCTAACAATAAGCATGGGAAAAGACTTCGACCTAGATATTGGACTAAGGAGCAACAAAGTCAATCAAAGGCCAATGAGAAGGTAATTGCAATCTTAATTGATATTTTACCTAAAAATGTATTGAGCGGTGTAGGTGAATACGAAAATACATATGAGCTATGGAATAAGTTGGGAGGATTTCATGAAAACCCTGCACAAGCTCAAATAGTGGAAAAACCAAAGGAAGCGAGATCAATGGCTCAAGAAGAGGAAGAGGAAAGAAATTCATCTATTGCATCAAGTGAAGTGGCTCAAGAGAGTGAGAGGTCATCCACTTCATCAAGGAAAGAAGAAGAGGTCTCCACCTCAATGATTGAGGGGAAGGAGAGACCCACTTCAATACCGGAGCAAGAAGAAGCTCCTACCTCCACCAAATCAAGAACCAAAGACCACATCATATGCTTTGGATGCAACAAGAAGGGGCACTACAAGGACAAGTGTCCACTAGGTAAAAGGGGGGTAAATCCTAAACCCGGGTCCATTCATTTAAAATCTAATGTGCGTTGTACGAAAAAAAAAGAAAAGAAGCACATTAGGTGCTACACTTGTGGGGAGTTAGGACATTACCACGCCCAATGTCTAAGAAAAGGAGAGCTCAAGAAAATGGAGCATTTAAGAAGATGTGAAAAAGAGGAAAAGAAGAGAAGCTCACATCAAGGGGGAGCTACAAGGATAAGGGAGGTAATCCCTAACTTTACGTATGCTTCAAATGTTTTTATGAGTACTAGAAATATTAATGATTGCTTGCGTATGTGTAATTTTGGTTTCAAGTATCATGATAAAAATAAAAATAACATTGCATGCCAAAATTCTAAAGAATCCATGGTTCATGAGAGGGCTTTTAGACCTAAGGATCAAGGCATTAACCCTAAGAAAGGGAGACACATGCCTAGAAAAATGGATAGATCTAGGAATGATCAAAATGGTCATGGTGATATTAAGGTTAAGAACCTAGAAAAGGAAAATCAAGCTTTGAGGGCGAAGCTTGATGAGTTAGAAAAGAATCTAGACAAACTCATTAGGGGATCTAAGGAATTAAGCATAATACCAAATGATCAACACCTTAGAAATGGTAGGCCGGGACTAGGATACAAATCTAGGGTGTCAAATGTTAGTAAAAAGACATATTCAAGGATGTCCTATGATTATAGCAAAGGAAAGACCAAAAATGGAAAGGAAAAGCCATTTAAAGGGGAGAAGGAGAACTTGACCAAGAAAAAGGTATACAAAGTTAAGAGAGTTAGAGTTGAAGGTCAAGAAGCACCGGAGGAACATCGGTGTGGTCTTGCTTTCATAAATGAGTCACCTAGGGAGATGACTAGGGCTAGGAGCTCAAGGGAGAGCTCTAGAAATCAAAATGGGATCCATGGTCAATGGATCTTAGGAGGATTCCTCATAAAAGATTAGATGGACTATGGAACGTGCCAAAGGATTTGGAAGGCTAGTGTGAGTCTTAATCCTAGGGAATTGACACATTCAAAGGATAGTTGTGGAGGAAAAGATGAAAATAGAATCATATTATGTGAAAATTGGTTTTTAATATGTAGATGTCATATAAATAAGTGCCAGGAATGTATTGTGGTTAAGTGTGAGAAGAGGCATCAAGAAGGGATCAAAATTAGAACTTTTAGTTAAGTTTCAATGACACTATTTAGGTAGTTTTGAATTTCATACCAATCATGGGATTGGTAATAGATTAATTCTGAACAATATTTTTCCTAAGTAGACATAGGTACCACAAATCTCTTCATAAAATTTTAGATTTTTTGAAGATTTGTGGAATTAATTATGCATTTCTGAAGTTAGGTCTGGAAAACTAAAATCAGGGTACCAGTCGACTGGTTCAGAACCAGTTGACTGGCCTAGTGTAAATTAGAACTGAAAATTCAAAATCACCAGTCAACTGCCCCCAGGGCAGTCGACTGAACTCTCGATTCAGTTCCGCAGTCAACTACCTCAGGGGCAGTCGACTAGTACGCAGGGTTTTTAAAAGAAAAGGCCGCGCGGGGGTGGCCGAACCTAGGGTTTTCAGTGCCACCCCCTGCGAGCTTGTGTCTTCCCCGACCTCTCCTTGCGATCTAAGGCATTCCCAAGTCCTAAAATCACCTTCCTAGCCTCCTCCTACCTCGGATATAAACCTAGGGTTAGTAAAAACTTCTCCTCTCAAGTTACTCTTCATCAATCTCCACCATGCAGAGAAGGGAGAAACAGTAATGAAGTATTTGCTCTATTTTTCCCATTCAATTCATGAGTCATAACTAACCCTCTACCTTTGACATGTTTTCTTTGTTATTTTCCTTGATTGAGTCATGGTTGGTACATGCATGGGTAATTGCATTTTAGAGCAGTTCAAAAGAGACAATTGGTGAGGGTAGTTCGGAACAGGCTGCCGTAGATCCTACGGTCCCTTGGTTCCATTCCGAGGAGTGCCGACAGAGGTTTGTCGACAATGAGTTTGTCTTAAAGAATTGTAGATATCTAAATAGAGCATACTTCCAAGAGAAAACCCCCCGCAATGCTGAAATAATCACATATTTTGGTCTAGAGCAGCTAGTATATTGTCAGCACCCTATTAACCTGGACTTGTGCAAGGAGTTTTACGCCAATCTGACATGCGTGGGTCCCGATGATGTGACCTATGAGTCCATGGTGGCAGGTGTCACCATTCCCTTTTCAGCTGAAATCTTAGGTTCATTTTTAGGGTGTAGGGCTTCTAATCATGCATTTACATATTTTCCAAAAGTCATCGAGCCTTTCACCTTCCCCAATGTAACCATAGACCAAATCTATCACCATTATTTTCAAGACATCGATGTGTGACACAGCGTATTTTTGAGGCTAAGCGCATGAGTTCGTTTAGTAATGTATTGTATAAAATTGGCCTAGATTGCATATTACTTATTGTCACCAAGGGGAGGTCGAAGATTCGGCTTCCTCACTTGGTAATCATGTATGCATTAGACAAGAGACTTGATATCGACATTACCTTGCATGTCTTCACATCCATTGTCCACTTTTCTCATAATGTCAATGCCAAGATCTACATGCCTTTTGGTCATGTTTTAACCGAATTCTTTGAGTCTAGGGGCATTTGCACTACTAGGGGAGAGGTACATCGCCTGTCCAAGGACTACGACCAGATTAGCTCACGACAGCTGTCCTTGGCGGGGATTGAGTGCCGACAGGGGAGATGGCCTAGAGACAGCATTCTGATTCCTCCAATTCTGATAAGGAGGCTGTAGCGGCTGCTGGAGTTTCACAGGAGCAGTTCTCCCTCCTGCAGTCCGAGGTACATGATCTGCGGGGGGGCTTTCAGACATTTCAGCAGCGGCATATTGAGATGCAGCAGCAACAAACTGTTATTCAGGGAGCAATTCAGGGCCTCACAGGGTAGTTTCAGGGGTTCCAGCAGAGACAAGACGAGATGTATGCGATGATGCAGAGCTGGAACCTCATGTATCAGGCCCCTCCTCCTCCTCCTCCAGGCGATAACGAGTAGTTGATGTTAGATCGTGTACGTCTTGCTAGAGGGGTGAATAGCAATTTCTCGATTTCTTCCTACAAGGTTAGCGTGCACAAGCGGAAACAACAATAATAAAATCAAACAACGCTAACACAAACCTATTTACATGGTTCGGAGATGACGCTCCTACTCCACGACAGTCCGTAAGGTGGACGATCCCTCAATCCTTCGGTGGATCACTCCCCGGATGCCCTCCGGCTAGCTCGTGTAGCTCATTGTGGGTAGAGAAACATCTCCACAGACTCGGACACACTTTCTAAGCACAAAGACTACTAATAAGCTCTAACCAAGCTCATTTCGTCAAAGGTTCCCAGCCAAAATTGAGCTGCTTTAAATAAAGCTCAAGGCTGGAAAACACCCTACCAGTCGACTGCCCCCAGGGCAGTCGACTGGTCTCATTGAAAATCGACCATTGCAGCTCAACGTTCGAATTTTCAGCCAGTCACTACCAGTCGACTGCTCCCAGAGCAGTCGACTGGTCCAGGGTCGACTACCTTCTGTGAGTTTCTGTGAGTTTGATTCATCTACTGGCAGTCGATTGGTCCATTCCCAGTCGATTGCCCAGCTTACAAAAACACTCCTCCTCACTCCAAAGAACCTCCTTCACGTGTGCCTTCAAGTTCACTCCCTTGGCTTGCCCCTTGAAGTCCTCTTCCAACGGCTATTGTCCCTCAGATGCGCACGCAAACCCTCGGCTTGCCTCCATGCCGACCTTCATGTATGCCCTTTAAAGTCCACTTCCCAGCTTGCCCTTGGAGTCCTCTTCCCTCGGCTCTCGTCCCTTCATGTCTCAGCTGACTCTTCACCAGCAGCCTCGACTGTTGCCTTCACGCCCTCTTCGTCTTCGGCCCTTGTCCTTAAGATGTGCACACAAGCCTCCAGCTTGCCTCCATACCATCCTTCACGTACACCTCAAAGTCCACGTCCCTCGGCTCATCGTCCCTGCTATACCATGGTCCCTCAGGTGTGCACACAAGCCTACGACTTACCTCTATGCCACCCTTCACCTGAGGATATCAACCAAGTCTATGTGTACCTGCAACCCTGCACACTCCAATACACATATCAAAACACAAGGGTAAACCTAACTTAAACCCTTTGCCCAAACATCAAAACACATGGTCACTCCGGACCATAAATTGCCCCAACAGTTGAGATTGACTTAAGGATGCTAGTGATTGAGAATGTGTGGTTTGGATTTTATATTTATCTCACAAATGCCTATTTTGGAATTGTAATTCTTAAATACTTCGGGGCTTTGACCCTTGTGCTACTTTTGTGCTTTATGACTTTGAATTAAAATTCTTGTTTATGCTTTCATATCCTTTATATAAAGTTTTAATTCATAATTTATTGTTGATCGTATGACATAATGCTTTGTTGATATCATGGATTTTAAGGAAGGGTTGATAAGTGCATATGTATCTGGGGTTAAGAGATAAAAGGGGAGAGATTTTATCATATTGAGAATATATAAGGAAAAGGGGGGAGTTGAGGGCAATTCTATGGTTTAAATTGTAATGGATGAGTTTGACAAACACATGGAATCGTATATAGACTTGAAAGTTGATACAAAATGATACATTTTGAAAGAATTGGAGTTTGTACCAAAAGTTAAGCATATTTGGTGTTTTTCACGAAAGTATATTTTTCTAAGGTAGATTATATCCTAACAAATATGCTTGCAAAGTTTTACATTTTTCCGAATTTTGTGGAGTTTTCTAGGGATTTCTAAAATCCGACTGGAATTTCAGAAATGGACTATATCAGTCGACTGCCCTTGGGGCAGTCGACTGATATTTCGGTAAGTTTGCGTAATGAAGGGAACAGTCGACTAATGGTAGATCAGTCGACTGATCTTTTGGGTTTGTGATTTCTGAGGGGTTTTTTAGAAATAGGATGAGTTATTTTTGACACTAGGGTTAGGATTGCTTGGGGCAAGCTTTTTGATGGTGTCAAAGGGGGAGAATTTGTGATGTTAAGTTAGGTTTGACTTAACATAGTGTTGTGGAAAATTAGAAATTATGTGGAGGGCATAGGTTAAGGGGGAGGTTACCTCTTGTTTGTTGCTATGTCTATAATTTTCAATTATTGTTGTTTTACCTAACTTAAACATATTGTCACACATCAAAAAGGGGGAGATTGTTAGGGCAATCGACCCAAGTATGATCTGGAGGATCATGGATTTTGATGTGTGTGTCAATATAATTAAGTTAGGGTTTATTGTTGGTCTAATATGTGTATGTGAGTGTGCAGGTTTGCAGGTACACATAGACTTGGTTGGATGTCTTCAGGTGAAGGGTGGTATGGAGGCAAGCCGTAAGCTTGTGTGCGCATCCGAGGGACCATGGACAAAGCAGGGACGATGAGCCGAGGGAAGCGGACTTCAAGGCATACATGAAGGATGACATGGAGGCAAGCCGCGGCTTGTGTGCACATTAGAGGGACGAGGGCCAAAGTCGAAAAATGCTTGAAGGCGACAGATCGAGGCTGCTGGAGCAGAGACGATGAGCCGAGGGACGCGGACTTCGAGGCATGTGTGAATAATAGAATGGAGGCAAGCCGAGGGCTTGCGTGCGCATCTGAGGGACGGGAGCCGAAGATGAAGAGGGCGTGAAGGAAATAGATCGAGATTGCTGTTTGAGGAGTCAACCAGGTCGTGAGGGTCCGAGTGTTGAGGGATTGTACTCGGGAACTAAGCCGGGAGGGTTCGAGTGCGGAGAGAAATATACTCGGGAAGGGAAACCCTAGGCTTAAGAGTGGACTAGTCGACTGCCCCAGGGGCAGTCGACTGGTAACGGTCACATTTCAGCCTCGAGCTCTATTTAGGGAGCTCGTTTCAGGCTACTTCTTCTTGATGAAACTTGCTTCGTCAAAGCTTGTTAGTAGCCTGTATTGCTCAGATCGTGTACAAGGTTTGTTGTGAGGTTTCTCGACCTACAAGGAGCTACGAGAGCTAGCTGGAGGTGCTCCGGGGAATCATCCACCGACGGATTAGGGATCGTCCACCTTGCGGACAACCGTAGAGTAGGAGTTTTATCTCCGAAGCGCGTAAATAGGTGTGTTCCTCTTAGTTTAGTTTTAGTTTTTGTTTATTCCGCTTGCGTACTAACTTTGTATGAAGAAAAATCAATGAAAAGCTATTCACCACCCCCTCTAGCTTAACGGTCACGGTCCTAACATAAATACCCAATGGTGTCATGAAACCAATGCATTCCAACACATAGAATACCCTAGAGCCTCTCTATTTCTCTCCCTCTCATACTCTCTCTCCTAGGGTAGAATTTGCGCCGGTGCAAAGGAAGGCTTTTAGGCGTGGAGCTTCATCCTAGGGAGCACCACTTGGTGGTGTTTGGCTGGAGAAAGAAGCGGTGGAGGGTCGCCGGCGGTGACCACAAAATTGTGGTTTGCGACGCAGGTGACAAAGGGAGAAGAAGGCGCAAAGAAGAAGAAGGTTCACCTTCTTTTTCTTCTTCTTTTCCTCTCCATCTTCTTTATTCCTTTCTTCCTCCTTGGTGTGCGCAAGCTGGGTGCAAGGAGGAGTCACTGGCGGTCGAAAAAGAGAGCATGTCTTGCTTTCTTTGGCCGACGGCAAGGAGAGAGGAGAAGGAGGCGATTGGTTAGGGTTGGGTGAAGGAGAAAACTTCTTCCTCTTCTTCTTCATCTTCATCTTCTTCCTTTGCTTCCTCTCCGGTGCTTCCTTGTGGTCGGTGTGCTTTGGAAGCCTTGTGTGGCCGGCGGCGCAAGGAGGTGTGAAAGAAGGTGGTCGGCGGCAACCCTAGTGGCTAGGGTTTGGTTGGCGCAAGAAGAAGGTGATATTGGAAGGCCTTGGTGACTACGGTTCTTGGTAGATCGTCGCCCATATGACATCCAAGACGGGAGGGTCATACAATAGAAGATCGCGAGGTAAAAGGAAAGGTATAACCTTCTCTTTGGCTCCTTTTTTTTATCATTTCATGTGGCTTAATTAATTATCTTGTTGATTAATTATTTGTTAATTAATTGTAATAATTAATTATTGTGGGCCCCGAGGATAAACACAAAAATCGGCGATCCGCTCGTCGTCTATTCCACGGCTAATCTGTTGGATGAGATTGATCACTAGAACAACTTGGTTGTTCAAGCGATCGCTCGAATCGGTTACCACGACGACGAGATGGTCATTTGGGAGATAGGTCTCCATTCGGATTAAAAATTTTAATCCGTGGACATGGAGAGGTTTACCATGCACGACCTGGTATTCGCTTAGGAAACCCACAACCATCAATTGGTATCAGAGCTGAGGTTTCCGGTTTTGTGTGTTTAGATTCGGTTACATTTTGTACTTTATCATGTATTTTATTTTTGCCGGATATTAGTAGGATGTGTGTAGGCTAACTCTTTGGTTGCAGGCACGAGATTCAAACTATTATGGCTTAAATAATGTGTGTATGTGATTGGTTGTGCATGGTTGTAATATTTGAATCCTCGGGGTTGATGAGGTTAAATTTGTATTTAATTTTTGTAATTAAATATGACACATGTTTATCCGCGTTTTTTATTTACTTTTGATCTAGATTTGATGTACACTCCTTTTGTGGAGTATAGGATCGATGGATGTAAATAAATAGCATTTCATCTCGGCTCGGAGATCCCTTCAATGGTGGCTTGTGCATGGTGTAGAGAGGAGCGGACGAGGTGGCGACATGACTGGAGGCACATTGAAGACTAAAGCCATGATAGTTGGAAAAATTTAGAATTTTTCTTGTTTATTGCTTTAAGTTTATGTGCCTGTCGTGCGTGCATGAAAATTCCTCAATTATAAATAACTAAGTGAGAGAGGGACCCTAAGGGTCCCATGGCCTCCATTACTAATTTGACAAGTGATGCGAACAAGCTTGCGCGTCGGCTTGAGTGTCTTCCTCCCCATCGGATGGGCTTGTTCTGCGGATCACTGGGTCAGACATGATTATAGAAAATTATTGAAGAGCATGTGATTTTCCCCATCGGATGACACATAATCCGAAATAATTTTCTTAGTATCGTGTAATGGTAAACACTTAGATGAAAATAATAGTATCTTCCCCATCGGAGTCACTGCTATTATTTGTAGGGACGAAGAGGACCAACTATTAATTTTATTTGTCAAAAAATTAGGTTGACAAGATAATAAAATTAATGAGTAAAACCTCCTCTTACAAATGTAGAATTCGTATACGTCCACACTATCGTGACATGCGAAATTCTCGGTGTTTTGAGGTATTGGTTGATTTTAAAATTTATTATATGAGGAATCAATATTTTTTAAAATCTAAATTGTGTGATCATTGTGATTCTCAGGATTTTTCAAAATGACCTTCAACCCACTTGTTGTGATACTTAAGAAAAATAAACTTACGGGCCCTAACTACATAGATTGGAAATGAAACCTAGACATTGTCCTAACTGCTGAGGAGTACAAGTTTGTACTGTTCGAGTTCTGTCCTGAAAAACCTAGTGAGAATTCTGATGAAGAGGAGAATGAACGCTATAAGAAGTGGATCAAAGTAGATGAGATGACGCGGTGTTACATCTTAGCATCTATGTCAAATGTATTGCAACATCAGTATCAAGCTTTTTCCATTGCTTCTCAAAGAACTCTTCGGACATCAGAATCGGGTCGCTAGGCAGGAGGCAATGAGGAACTTGATGACGAATACCATGGTCGAGGGGACACCCATGAGGGATCATGTCCTTAAGATGATGGCCCATCTCAATGACATGGAAGTCCTTGGAGCGAAGATCGATGGGGAAACCCAGGTTGATATGATTCTCCAGTCTCTGCCTAAGAGTTTTGAGCAGTTCCGCCTGAACTACAATATGAACAAACGTACATATTCGTTGGTGGAACTTCTGACAGAACTCCAGGCGGCAGAGGGGCTTTTTTCGTCAAAGTGGTCATGCTTTGGTTGCTCAGAAGGTTTCTACTTCTATGCCGAAAGGCAAGAAGAAGAAGAAACAAGATGGGGCAAAGAAGATGGCAGGATCTCAGGGACCTCGAGCTAGCGTGAAGAAGCTGAAAGGCAAGTGCTTCACGTGTAAGCAGACTAGACACTGGAAGGTGAACTGTCCCCGTCGTCAGGATAAAGGTATATCTTTTTCATTTGTTGTTGAAACATGTTTAGCGGTGTTATCTACCGGTACTTGGTGTGTAGATATGAGAGTCACTGATCATGTCTGCAATTCTTTGCAGGGGTTCCAGGAAACCCGAAGACTAGCTGAGGGAGAGATTACCATCTACATGGGCAATGCTACGGAGGTGGCAGCTATTGCAGTGGGAGACGTTTATTTGTATTTTGATAGAAATAAAGTTTTCGTTTTAAGAAATTGCCTTTATGCACCTAGTTTTAGAAAGAACCTTGTTTCGATTTCTAAAATAATAAAGGATGAGTATTCTATTTCTTTTAATGACAGAGTTGTTATAAAAAGGAATAGAGAGATTATCTGTTCAGGTAAATTGGTTGACAATTTTTATACTTTAGAACCAAAATCTCCTACGATGCAAATAGAAGTTAATAGCTCATCATCTAACCAAAATAAGAGAAAACAACCTTCGAAGATGAACCAAATATATCTTTGGCATCTAAGCCTTGGTCATATTAACCTTAGTATGATTCAAAGGTTGATAGCCGATGGGCCCCTAGGTTCATTGGTGGTGGAAGACTTCCCAACCTGTGAATCTTGATTGGAAGGTAAGATGACCAAGAGGTCTTTCAAGGCCAAGGGGTATAGGGCCAAAGATATGTTAGAGTTGGTTCATTCTGATTTGTGTGGTCCTATGTCCATCCAGGCTAGAGGTGACTTTGAATACTTTGTCTCTTTTATAGACGATTATTCAAGGTATGGGTACATTTACTTGATGCACCACAAGTCTGAATGCTTTGATAAGTTCAAAGAATTCAAGACTGATGTGGAGAAACATCAAGGTAAAAGTATCAAGACACTATGATCAGATCGTGGTGGCGAGTACCTCTTGGGAGAGTTTAGGACTTACTTATCAGAGACTGGGATTCAGTCCCAATTATCTGCACCCGGTACGCGCCAACAGAACGGTGTAGCATAGCGAAGGAATAGAACTCTTATAGAGATGGTTAGATCAATGATGAGTTACTCTGAGTTGCCGGATTCGTTCTGGGGATATGCTCTGGAAACGACAGCGTACATACTAAACTTGGTACCATCTAAGTCAGTACCCTCTACTCCTATAGAATTGTGGACTGAGCGAAAGCCTAGTCTAAGACATATTCGGATTTGGGATAGTCCAGCACATGTGTTGAAGGGAGATACTGATAAGTTGGAATCTCGTACAGAAGACTGCTTGTTCGTAGGCTATCCTAGACAGATGAAGGGAGATCGAATATCTGCTTTACCGTGGGCATGGTTAGCAGATATCAGAATAACCCAGGTCAGGCAAATTGGACTACAGTAAAGCATATATTAGTACCTGAGAAGGACTAGGGATCATATGCAAGTTTACAAGGCAGACTAATTACTCCCTGTGGATTATATAGACTCAGACTTCCAATCAGATAGGGACAAAAGTAAGTCTACCTCAGAGTTTTGTGTTTACTTTAGGAGGTGGAACCATAGTGTGGAGGAGTGTCAAGCAGAAATGCGTGGCGGACTCTGTTGGGACCTTTCCATTTAGCTAGAGGGGGGGTGTGAATAGCTACTTTCCGATTTTTCCTCCTACAAGTTGTTAGTGCGTAAGCGGAATAACAAAAACTAAAACTAACACTAAGAAAGACACACCGATTTACGTGGTTCGGAGATGAAGCTCCTACTCCACAGCTGTCCGTAAGATGGACGATCCCGATCCTTCGGTGGATGATTCCCCGAAACACCTCTAACTAGCTCTTGTCGCTCCTTGTGGGTGGAAAAACCTCGCCACAATCCTTGGACAATATCTAAGCACTTGTGGGCTACTAACAGGCTTTGACCAAACTTGTTTCGCCAAGAAAGAACAGCCAAAAACGAGCCCTCTTAAATAGAGCTCGATACTATTTTGACTATTACTAGTCGACTGGTCCTCGCGAATTCGAATGTCACAACCTGACAATTCATATTCTAGTCGACACCAGTCGATTGCATTAGTCGACTGATCTTCTACCAGTCGACTGATCTCTCTGTGCTCTACCTCAGTCGACTGATCAAGCATCAGTCGACTGCCACCTAGGGTTTCCCTTCCCGAGTACTGTTCTCTCAGCACTCGAACCCTAGGATTTCCCTTCCCGAGTACAGTTCTCTTAGCACTCAAATTCTCACGACTCAGTTGACTCCTCATCCAGCAGCCTCGTCCTATTGTCTTCAAGTTCTCTTCGACTTTGGCTCTTGTCCCTCAGATGCATGCAAGCCCGCAGCTTGTCTCCGATGCCACCCTTCACGTATGCCTCGAAGTCCACTTCCCTCGGCTCATCGTCCCTGCATTGTCCACGATCCCTCGGATGCATGCAGGTCCTCGGCTTGTCTCCCATATCATCATTCACCGGCCCCAAAGACGTTCAACTAAGTCTATGTGTATCCTACAAACCTGCACACTCACATACACATATTAGATCAACATGAAACCCTAACTTAATCATATTGACACACACATTAAACCCCATGATCTATCCGATCACACTTGGGCCGATTGCACTAACAATCTCCCCTTTTTTGATGTGTGGCAATATGTTTAAGTTTGGTGTAAAAACAACAATAACAATAGCAATTGAAAATTACAGACATAGTAAGCAGCATAAACATGAATCCTCCCCCTTAACCTATGTCCTCTACATAATTTTCAATCTTCCCATAACCACAAGTTAAGTTAACACTAACTTAAACCACAAGTCACAAGTTAAGTCAAACCTAACTTAAACCACAAGTTCTCCCTCTTTGACACCATCAAAACGATTGCCCCAAGCAATACTAACCATTGGTATCAATGAGAACACCTTCCTATTTCTTAAAATCTCCCAGAAATCAGAAAACAACAGCACCAGTCTGTTGGAACCCGGATGGCTAAAGAGGGGGGGGTGAATATAGCCAAATATTTGAACTTTGACACTTATCGAATTTCTGCACTCAGATTTGTTAGTAGCACAGTGGAAGTAGCAAGAACAGAGTATGCAGAAAAACAGAAAACGAAAGCAAACCAACACAACTAGTAAGATCGCTAACAAGTAGGGTTTACAAGGTTCGGGGATAACTTGTCCCTACTCCTTGGCGTGCCCGTAAGGTGGGTGATCCCTTGATCGTCGGCAGATCAAGCCCCGGTGAACACCGGATAGAAAGCAACCTCCTTCTCGGTGGAGAAACCTCTCCACAGTGTTTCAATCAAGGATATAGTTTTAAGCACAATGAAACACAAGAAAGGTCTTACTTAGCACTTAGCAAGGACAAGAACACAGCAAGCTTTTCCTGAGCTCCACCCAGCGACGATCTCACGCAAGAACCCTTTCCCCGTGTCTTCTCGCTGTCGGACTCAAAGCCTCTTGTTCCTTCCTCCAAGTGCTCAAGCAAGGGATGGTCGCTTCACTGATTACAATTGCTTGCTCAAGATGATGGGATCACAGAACACACAAGCAAGGATGTGGAGAACACAATCGCGCAGCAAGAACTAGCCAGAAGTTGATTCAGCGAACTTTGCTTCCACGAAGCTTTCTTGCGCCCTTTTGTTTCTCCACTCAGCACCAGGTGACGCCATCTCCTGTAGCCTCCAGCTGCTCACCTACCAACGCCAGCTACCACTGAGCTCTCCCTGGACTCCCGAGCTTCCCTCAGCCAAGCTCCAGTCAGCAGCTCCAGTCTGCAGCTCTGGTCGTTGCAACCTGAGATGGAAAACGGACAAACCTGCTCCAAGGAAAGGCCTCCATTGACTTTCCTTGAGTGTTTGAATCCTTCCCTGTCACCTGCAGCTTAATCAGAGCATTAGAGCAGTGTATCAACCAGAAAATCAAACATCAGATGTTAAGCGCAGAAGATCAGATACGGTCAGACGCGATCAGAACGTCTGACAATGCAATTTGAATTAAAGTGATTGGTCACCGGTCCGATCCAGGACTTGTGGGTCGATCACCAGACCGATCTACCGCTTTGCTTGGACTCTCAGCTCTTGCGGCAACACAAGCCTGATCGGTCACCGGACCGATCAGAGTGAAGCCTGATCGGTCACTCAGACCGATCAGGTTCGATGAACAGTAATCCCGGAAATCAGATCCTAAGTCTTTGATCGGTCACCAGACCGTTCAGGAGCTGATCCGATGGGGAACTCAACTCACTGTTCGCTCCTTGATCGGTCACCAGACCGATCAGGAGCAAGGCAGTGAGGAAGCTGCCTGCTCCCTGATCGGTCACCGGACCGATCAGGAGCCAAGCAACAAAGCAACAGCCTGCTCCCTGATCAGTCACCAGACTGATCAGTCATCGCTGGATCGGTCTCCAGACCGATTCACGAGGGAGCAGCGTGCCAATCTCCCTGATTGGTCACCAGACCGATCCAGGGACGCAAACCTAGCCTTCCAATCTAGGGTTTCACCCAACCTAGCCCTCCAAGTTAGGATTTTTCCATCTAATCCTCCAAGTTGGGACTTTTCACCTAGCCCTCTATGTTAGGACTTTTCACCTAGCCCTCCAAGCTAGGACTTTTCACCCAACCCTTCCGAGTTAGAACTTCATCCAACCTAGCCCTCCAAGCTAGGACCTGACCCTCCAAGCAAGGACTTTTTCACCTAAATCTTCAAGTTGGGACTTTTCGCCTAACCCTCCAAGTTAGGACTTTTCACCTAGCCCTCCAAGCTAGGACTTTTCACCCAACCCTTCCGAATTAGGACTTTTCAACACCTAGCCCTCCAAGCTAGGATTTTCCATACCTAACCCTCCAGGTTAGGATTTTCCAACACCTAGCCCTCCAAGCTAGGATTTTCCATAACATGCCTAATCCCCGATCAAGACTTAACCATAATCATAATAATCATCAACCTAAACTAAAATCGATGTCAACACCAAAACAACAATCAGGGTCAGACTGCATCAACAATCTCCCCTTTTTTGTTGTTTGACAATCCGATTTTATGTTTAGGGATTCTCAATCAATTTCTCAACTTTCAGAATCATAGGGGAATCAAGATCCTTCCCCTACAATATAATCATCCTAAACATAACCAACCAACACTCTCCCCCTTTGTCGAACACCGAAAAGGGTCTAGATGAGCTGTTAAGTTTAATCATACTCCCCCTCAACCCTAGGGGTATCCCAAATCAACAAAGATACGATATGAATTTTGAAAAACATATGAACACATATGACAAGAGTAGGACATGACAAAACAAGCATATGTATCATATGAACATGGCAACATAATCAAAATCATAAGCATGCATAATAAGCAAAACATGGTAAGCCAAGTATGAATTACAAGAAAAATATCATGGCAAAGACATGTCACATCAAGGTCAAGACACCTCAAAAGAACTGAGTACAATCAAACATAACGCTCATCATAACAGTCAATGTCATCAATCCCCCGCGTGGTCATCGTCTGAAGAATCAGCAATATATATAACACCCCCTGGTGGAGGGCTGCTGGGGGACGCACCATCAGGAAACGTATGATGATACCACTCCTCATACCATGTGTCCTGTAGTGCGCTGATCTCAGAGACATCAGATGCTAGAGCATCGAGACGGCGATCGAAAGACTGAAACTCTGATCTGACCTCCTGGCGCCAGAGCTCAGAAATGTGTAACTCGTGCTGCAGCATCCGCTCTAGCTCTGCAACCTGCCAACGGAGGTCAGGGCCCACTCATCGTAATCTGCTGTAACAGCGGGCCGCTCCTGAGCATGGTCTGCTCCTGGTAACTCCCCCACTCGTCTTCGATCCTTCCACCGTAGCCCCTGCGGCCCGACAACAATGCCGGACTGAGCGAGCATGCGACGATCCAAGCGGCAGTCCTGTCTAACCATGGGCACAATGCGGCCTTGTGAAACATCGATACCTACGGACTGCAGCCAAGCAGTAATGATATGGCCAAAGGGCATATAAACCGTCTGACCATACATCTGGCTATGGACGATGATGGAGAAATAAAGAGAAGTCACTGGATCGAAGTCTAACTGCTGATGCATCCCATAGAGCATCAAGCAGTGGAATGGATGAATTTTGTCTAGGTGCTTTGTAGTGGTAGGAATAAGACAATTTGTGATAATCTTAAATAAAACATAATCAATGGGAGAAAGATGAAGAGCAGGAAATGTGGGAAAGTCACAGTCACACTCACTGGAACCCCTTGGCCTGGGATGACCTAGAAAATGCTCATAGATGGAGTCGGAGTGCTCCAGCAAAGGGAACGGTAAGGATCCGGAAGATAGGGATAGAGTGAAAAGGCATTCTCGGACCGGCGACATCCAAGAAAGGTAGTGAAAGCAGATAGAGTAAAGTCAAGGTCAACACTACCTACACGGGTCCTCCACCCCGTGCCCTCTCCACTAACCATATTATTATAGAATTCAGAGATCAAATCAAAGTTTATTGGCCTCTCTAAGAAAAGGATGGGTTGAAGCTCATAGTATTCAATAATTTGTCGAATCGTGGGACAATGTTCATAAATGTAGTTTTGATCCACCGATCGACATGGCATAAGTTTGAAGTTATGCTATTGAAAGTTTAGAGCATAATGAATGTTTTGAAACCTAGTGTGTGGAGGTGGAGGAGGTCCTGAAGGAGGTGTAGATGATGACGGGCCTTTTCCCTTCGAGCTGCCCTCTACAGATTCTTTTCCCTTAGAAGACTTTCTAAAGATTTGATCAAGAGAGGAAAACACCAATCACAAGAATAAGATTCGATCAAATTGATCAAGACAAGGTAAGACCCAATCAGTGAACATAATCACGACACAATCAAGATAAGAATTTAATCAAAAAGCAACCAAGATTTGATCATAGAGTGATAATCATAGGGTAAGACGTTTGATCAAAGGTAAGACATCGCAAGATAGGTCACGGCCAAAATAGGAGGTCACGACACAACAAGCAAATACCAAAACACAGTTAGCCTCAAATACATAATCTATCAACTGATTAAAACCAAAAATGCTTACTTAGGTGCCATTTAGGTGTAGTGCAGAAGAACTCGAGGTCTGGAAGATGAGCTTGCGCAGGAGAAGACCTTGACGCAAGAGAGGAGGAACACCGTGAGCAGGAAGGAAACTGCAGAAGACAAGGAAACCTCGCAGGAAATCTGTTCAGAACCATGCGCGCGCACACAAACGCTCACTCGCAAGGGGAAGAAGGAGATGAGGAAGACTCTCGCACAGGTTGAAGAGGCGCAAGTGGGAGTTTTCGGCGCTAGGGTTCGGCAATGAGAGGTTTTGGAGGAGTTAATCGGTTAGTGGATCGGTCCACCAACCAGACTTTAATGAGTCTGAACGGATCACCGTTCGATCTGATAGCGCCCAGACCGATCAGGCTCTGGCCTGATCGGACTGGCCTGGTCCTGATCGATCGGGTGACCGATCAGGCAGGCTCCTGATCGATCGGCTGATCGATCAGGAAGCAAATAGTAGGGTCGGATGAAATCCTGGAAGCCCCCTGATCGGTCTGTGGACCGATCACAATAGTGTGCCAGATCGGTCTGGGGACCGATCCAGGCTAGGCCAGAATTAAGAAATCTCGCGAAGTTTCTGTGACCCCTCTGATCGGTCTGTGGACGGATCACTACCGAAAGGAGCCAGATCGGTCCGGGGACCGATCAGCCCTAAGCCTGATCGGTCCGGTGACCGATCAGGCTTCCTGATACTCCCTGATACGATCTGAAACATTCAGTTTCAGATTTTCAGAATCTTTCCAATGGATCTGATGAAGTTATCGACTTGGAATGATCCATGACTAAAATTGATCCCTAAACAAGGATCAAAGTCTTTATAGGTTCAACAATCACTTTGCTCCACCCAAGTGGAGTCAAACTCAATCAACAATCATCCAAGCAAATTCAATCAAGTTTTGTACCAAATTCATGTTTCCAATCAAGTTTCCTTGATTGGAATGTCCAAGTATGATCATGGAGCCAAATACACATATGTTATGCATTGGATTTCCCCATACTTGGTCACCAACGTGATTTTTATCTCGTCAACTTAATGTCTCAAGGATGCAATGTCATTTTGAGAAATTGAGTTGATCCTAACATCTCACCCCATTTCTAGCAAACAAAACGTTTTGGTAAATCTTATAGTTTGTGTGAGATGTCCCCAAAGTTACCCATTGTATCCCAACAATTAGAACTTATCATAAGGGTTTTGGATGCATTTTGAATTTATGAAGCACAACACATTCCCAACTCCCTTCTTAAGAAGCTAAACTCATTTTCGGGGAGTGGTTTAGTGAAAATGTCAGCGAGGTTTGACTTGGACTCTACCTGTGAGAGTACAATATTCCCCTAGCAACATGATCCCTAATGAAGTGGTGACGCACTTCATATGTTTGGTCCTAGAATGATGGACTGGATTCTTGTGAGGTTAATTGTGCTAATGTTGTCACACAACACTTGCACACTCTTGTAACTCAATCCATAGTCCTTAAGTGTGAATCATCCACAACAATTGTGATACACTCTCTCCCATAGCATATATTCTGCCTCGGTCGTGGAGAGAGCAACACAATGTTGCTTCCGACTTGACCAACTAACTAAAGATGATCCTAAAAATTGGCAACCCCCACTCGTGCTTTTCCGATCCAACTTACATCCAGCGTAGTCGGAATCGGTATAGCCAATTAGATCAAATGATTCAGTACGGGGGTACCAAAGACCGACTCCTATTGTGCCTTTAAGATATCTCAAAATTCACTTAACAGCGATTAAATGAGATTCCTTGGCACAGACTTGATACCTAACGCACATACCCACAGCGAAAAGAATATCAGGTCGACTAGCTGTGAGGTATAGCAGACTACCTATCATGCTTCGATATTGGGTCAAATCAACGGGTTTACCACTCTCATCATTGTCTAATCTTGTGTTTGTGGCCATGGGAGTGGTTACCTCTTTTGAATCACTCATATTGAATTTCCAAAGCATTTCTTGTGTGTATTTCGATTGGTGCACATGGATACCATCGCGAGTTTGCTTGATTTCAAGTCCAAGGAAGAAAATCAACTCTCCCACTAGACTCATTTCAAATTCACTTTTCATGTGTCCAATGAATTCATTTAAATAGCCCTTGTTGTTTGAGCCACAAATTATGTCATCGACATATACTTGGACCATAAAAATATTGTCACCATCTCTACGTAGAAATAGTGTAGGTTCTATTTGGCCTCTTACAAAGCCTTTCTCAATTAGGAATGTCGACAACCGCTCGTACCAAGCTCGGGGTGCTTGTTTAAGGCCATAAAGTGCCTTTTTGAGTTTGAACACATGGTTTAGAAATTCGGTACTCTCAAACCCCGGTGGTTGTTCAACATAGACCTCTTCTCTAATTAAACCATTTAGAAAAGCGGATTTGACGTCCATTTGATATAATTTGAAACCACGATGTGCTGCAAATGCTAGCATCAATCGGATGGACTCTAATCGTGCCACGGGAGCATAGGTCTCATCATAATCAAGACCTTCAACTTGACTATAGTCCTTAGCTACTAAGCGTGCCTTGTTTCTAATGATTTCTCCCTTGTTGTTCAACTTATTTTTGAAGACCCATTTGGTTCCAATGATGGTGGTCTTCCTAGGTCTAGGGACTAAGTCCCAAACTTGACTTCTTTCGAATTGACCTAGTTCATCTTGCATTGCAATGATCCAATCGGGATCATTTAATGCTTCATCAATTTACCTAGGTTCAATATCGGAAATTAAGGCAACTTCATTAGCCTCATTCCGGAAGAATGATCTAGTTCTAACCCCATGGTGGATGTCTCCAACAATTTGGTCTTGGGGATGACTAGAGGCTAATCTAGTTTGCCTAGGTGTTGGTGGTGCTTCTTGAATGGGTTCACTAGACACAAGCTCAGCCTCAGGATCCGACTGATCTATGGTTGTCTAGGCTCACCATCACGATTCATCACCATCAACAACATTTGGACTCTCATTCAAACTTAGTCCCCTAAGTTCGAATTGGACTTCATCTTCTGGTTGACCATTGACTTTTGGAATTTCTTCAAAGACAACATCAGAAGACTCTTCAACTAATCTAGATTTCTTATTGTAGACTCGGTAGGCTTTGCTAACGAGGGAGTACCCGACTAGTATCCCTCATCAGCCTTTGCCGTGAACTTCCCAAGATGATCCTTGGTGTTTAGAATGAACACCTTACAACCAAACACCCTAAGGTGTTTAACCGTAGGTGGTTTCACAAACCAAAGTTCATGGGGAGTCTTACCTAAAAACCTATGGATGAGGACTCGGTTTTGCACATAGCAAGCTGTATTTACAGCTTCAACCCATAAGTAACTCGGTAGTGAGTACTCATTAAGCATGCTTCGTGCAGCCTCTTGTAGAACACGGTTCTTTTCTCTCTACAACACCATTTTGTTGTGGTGTTCTAGGAGTGGAGAACTCATGTCTATACCCTCTATCTTGACAAAATTCCAAGAATCGTTGATTTTGAAATTCACCTCCCATGATCACTTCTAATTGTCTTAATTGTTGATGATTTTTCATTTTCAACTCTTCTACAAAAAGAAATGAAAACATCTAAGGTTTGATTCTTATATTTTAAAAAGTAAGTCCATGTATATCTAGTAAAATCATCAATGATAACAAAGCAATATCTACTTCTATTCAATGATATGATAGTACTACAATCAAATAGATTCATGTGAAGTAAATCTAAAGTGGTAGATGTACTTACAACGCTTTTACCTTTATGTGCAGATTTTGTTTGCTTACCCATTTGACATGCATCACAAAGTTTGTCTTTTTCATACTTGATGCTTGGTAAGTCACGAACTAATCCCTTGTTGGCCAACTTCCGGATGTTCTTCATGTTAACATGTGCTAGCCTCCGGTGCCAAAGGGTGTACTCTTCTTCTTTTGACATGAGACACATAGCAAAAGCATTAGTAGCACTTTTAAATGAAACTTGATAAATATTGTCTACTCTTGCTCCTACTAGTACCGTGTCCAAGGTGTCATGTTGTCTAACTAGACATTGACTTGGTTGAAAATCAATTGTGTAACCCGTGTCACACAATTGACTGACACTTAGGAGATTAAATGTCATCCCCTTGACTAGAAGGACATTTGAAATTCTAAGACATTCGGATATTTGAATGTCTCCTATGCCTATGACCTTAAGACTACCATTGTTACCAAATGAAACATTACCTCTACTTTTCTTTTGAAGTATGGTAAACAATGATCTATCCCCGGTCATGTGTTTAGAGCATCCACTATCAACGAACCAAGTTGATAGATGCTCCCCCTCAATCATGACCTACACAATTCGAAAAATAGAAGTTTTAGGTACCCAAACCTTGGGACCTAAAGCACCAACTAAACAAGACTTATGCACCCATGCCTTGACAACTTTCTTTTGAACCTTGTGTGTCCTAGATTGCCTCATATCAGTCCTAAACATCAAGGACACGAATGAAGTTTCTTTGGGTCGGTAACCAATACCGACCCTATTGTAGACTGCCCTTTGGGTATTCAAGATCATGTCTAGGGTCTTGGAGCTAGTTGAGAACTTCTCAAGAATATTCTTGAGTCTCTCAACTTCACTCTTTAATGATTGGTTTTCTTCCTCTAATGATTCATCATGCAAATTATCAACATCCTCAACCCTAGAGGATTTTAAATTTTCAATCTCAAGTTCCAATGACTTAATCTCATCTTCTAACAATTCAACATGCAAGTCATCTATGTTATCATCCCTAGATGCTTTTAATTGTTCAATTTCTAATTGCAATGATTTAACCTTATTTTTTGACTTCTTTAGCATATTGGTTAAGCATGCAATAGCTCTATAACATTTCTTAAGTTCGGGAGAAGTTACCTCTTCATCATCCGAAGATGATGAAGCCGCGTTTGAGGAGTTGGATGATTCATCACTGCTTTCCTCTCCAAGAGCCATGAGTGCCACATGCCTTGTGCTCTTCTCCTCCTTCTCTTCATCGGATGAGCTTGAGGAGGATTCATCCCAAGTGGCCTTCAAGGCCTTTTTCTTCTTCTTAGATTTTTCCTCTTTCCTCTTGGATTTCTCCTCCTTCTTCTTTAGCTTTGGGCATTCATTCTTGAAATGCCCTTTCCTACCACACTCATAGCAAGAAGCATTAGTCTTATTAAGTTTAGCTTCACTAGGATTACCTTTACCCTTGAAGCGTCGACCCCTTCTCATCATCCTTCTCACAAAATTCGCCATCTCGGAGGATGAGGAATCGCTGCCATCTTCCTCTGAATCGGACTCGGATTCGGAAGAGGATGAAGATGAAGAGACTTCCTTCTCCTTCTTCTTCTCCTTCTTCTTCTTGTTGGATCGGTCCCCTGCAACTAAGGCAATCCCCTTCTCCTTGGGGCCTTTGTTAGCCATTTCATGCAATTCCATTTCACAAAACAAATCATCTAACTTAACAATTGATAAATCCTTGGATACTTTGTAGGCATCCACCATGGATGACCACAAAGCATTCCTTAGAAATGCTTTTAGTACATACCTCACAAGGTCGCGATTCTCGACCTTTTCATCAATCGAATGAAGCCCATTGAGGACTTCCTTGAACCGGCTATGTAGCTCACTTACCGACTCATTTTCCTTCATGGAGAGATTTTAGAGTTGGTTGAGGAACAAATCCCTCTTTGCAATTCTTGAATCTCGGGTGCCCTCGTGGAGTTCGATGAGCTTGTTCCATAAGTCCTTAGCACTTGTGAAAGGACCAACCTTAATGAGTTGGTCTTTGTTCATGCC